>JAZKJV010004280.1:600000-778472 GCA_037367405.1 Ottelia alismoides | reverse complement strand
TGAAAATAAATTCGTCTATTTCGTAGACAGGTTCTTGGGAAACAATCAAGTAGCAATCACTCTTGATGACCAGGAAGAAAACCACTTTCATATGCCCCCTTTAGTACCTATGCTTTCAGGATCATGTCATTTGGGTTATGTAATGCTCCTGGTACATTTCAAATGTGCATGATTACTTTAGGTGGGATAGTTGGTGAATTCCTGGAAGTCTTCATAGATGACTTCTCAGTCCACGGTGATTGCTTCAATTCTTGTCTTAGAAATTTGGACCGAGTACTAAAGAGATGTTATATGGTTAATCTGGTGCTCTCCTAAGAGAAGATTCACTTCATGGTGACAGAAAGCATTGTGTTGGGGCATGTCATCTCCAAGATAGGAATGGAGGTTGAACCTGCCAAGGTGGAGGTGATAAGAAGACTCCAACCACAACCAATGTGAGATAGTTACGATCTTTCCTCGGGCATGTCGGATTTTACAAGAAATTTATAAAAGATTTTACAAAGATCGTTTGACCACTAACCGAGAATTCACGCAGGGACATTGAGTTTATTGTCAATCAGAAGTGTGTTGGCACCTTTAAGCAGTTGTAAGGAATTATTATGGATTCCTTGATCCTATAAGCCCCAGGCTGGTCTCTTCTTCTTGAGATCATGATAGATGCAACATATTTTATTTTGGGTTTGTATGAGGACAGATAAGGGATGGTGTACCATTCTCCATAGAGTACGCAAGTAAAGTGCTTGACCCTGCAAAGTTATGTAAAAAGATATGCCTTTGATATTATTCTCCCTAAGATAAGTTCATGTCTCATCTCATCGGATCCAATGTTATTGTGTTCACCAACCATTCAGTGCTATGGTACGCCATGGAAAAGAAGGACGTGAAGGTGCATAGTCTTAGATTGATTTTACTTCTCCAGGTGTTTGACTTGGACATTAAAGATAAACTTGGAAAGAAGAATATAGTAGCTAATCATCTCTCCCATATCAAGACACTTGATGCTACCGATGATGCAACTATTCGAGGATACATCCCTCATGGGTCGTTTTTTTATCGACTCACTCCTAGGGTACGCCAATATAGTGAACTATATTGTCTCAAAGAATGTTCCTGAAGATTGGCCTAAGAGCAATATAGGTCAACTCAAGTCGGATTCGAGATACTACCATTGGGAGGATCCGATCCTTTTCTTTGAGGGATCAGATTGTGTCTGGAGGAGGTGTATTCCTAAAGAGGAATACCCAAGTGTCCTTACTTACTACCATGCCCTTGAGGTAGGAAGACACCACTCCATGGACCACATGAAAGGCACTACAGTGTGGCCTATATTGGCTAACTTTATTTTCCCATGCTCTTACATTTGTGAAGTCATGTCCAATATGCCAGTGAATGGAAGAACTGTTAGTTCTAAAGATGAAATTCCGATGCAGCCCACCATCATTTCTGATGTCTTTGATGCTTGGGGCATTGACTTCATGTGCCTATTCTTGGTTCACCATGGATTCGAGTACATCCTTACTGTGGGTGGATTATTTATCAAGGTGGATCGAGGCTAACCTGACTCGAGTCATAGATAGTTGGATTGTTTGTAAGTTTGTGAGAGAGTATATTATTTATAGGTTAAGGGTCCCCAAGGTGTTTATATTAGATGGGGGTAGCCATTTTGTAAATAGTGAAGTGAAAAAACTTATGAAGGATTACAACATTGAGCATCGTGTCATTAGACCTTACCACCCACAGACCAATGGCATGGCAGAGGTGTCAAATAGGGAGGATAAGACCATATTGTAGAAGTTCGTCCTTCCCGACAGGAAGGACTAGTCCCAACTCTTGGACCAAGTCCTTTCGGTTTACAAGGTAGCTTACAAGACACCATTAGGAACCTCCCTAATCAAGATGGAATTTGGAAATCCATGTCATTTACCCACAGAATTAGTGTGCAAATCAAAATGGGCAATTAAGAAGCTCAATTGGAATGCACACCTAGGGCAGAAATAGAGAGAGATGGATCTAAATAAACATGTGGAGATCATAAACCAAGCATATGACAATAATTTGGTGAACAAGTATAAGGTTAAGCATTGACATGACAAATTTATCAGATAAAAAACCTTCACTCCTGGAAAAAGGTACGGTTGTTAAATGTGAGGCTGATGATTTTCCAAGGGAAGCTCAAGTCCAAGTGGAGTGTCATGTATCTAGTCTGTGTTGTGCAAGATAATGGATGTGTTGCGATCTTAGATCATACAAATGGAGCACATACATTCCTGGTGAATGGAAAACTGTTGAAGCACTTTGTCAAATCAAATTAGTAGCTAGTCCATGTTAAGGAGATGGATTTCACGCTTGGGGCAGATTCATGCGACACACATAGAGCCGTGCATGATCCCTTGCAACATTGATCTCTTTCGATCAACAACATCACAAAGATTCATATAACTATCTTTTTGCACATACCCCAACCCCATGGGTTCTTACACTTACTTCTTCTTCTATACTTTGGCTGACCGTAGCTTAAGTATAGGGGGGACCGATGTCCATTCTACATATCCATTCATTCTCTTCTTGACATCGACCACCCCATTTTTGCTCTTCTTGTACACTTAGGCTAACCACGCCCTAAGTATAGGGGGCATGTCAACTTTTACACTTATATTCTTTTCATTCTCGTATTCATAGCATGATCTATTTCTCTTCCTCGCTTCTTGTGCTATGAGGACATATCACACACTAAATATAGGGGGTGTGTATATATTACGTATATACCTTACTAATAGCATGAACTTTCATGTGTTTTATCTATATAATATTCAATAAATATGAGATGGGTAAACTTTGGTTAAAAAGTTTGTGCTTTTAAAATATTTCAATACATGTAAATTTGTATAATTTGTAAAATATATATGATATGTAGAAGTTAGTAAAAATAATATTCTCTTTGGGAAATTAATGTAAAATCCTTGTAAATAATACTTGTGTGTAAATTGTTGTAAAAAGAGGTATAACAAAAAAAGGTTTTGTCAAATAAAAATGGTTTCTTATTTATCGTTGCATAGAAAAATCATTCAAAGATTTGCACTTCATTCATTTACATTTCATCTGCATTTGCATTTCATTATCATATCATACATGTGCAAAGTAGAGAAAGTTATCAGGTTCTGAACTGAGTTATGAGTAAAAAGCGAGAGTGGATTTGACCTGGCCTTAATATACTTATGTTTCTAAGGAACTTCAATGAGAAATAGGATTTTATAAACTTCAGGTAATAAACTTAATTCTCCAAGTCCACAAGACATTTTCTAGACTTTGACTCTTAGTGTCTAACATGGTCACCTCATTATGAGTAGACTCTTGGATAATGAACTAATCTGTACTCTACACCGCACACTTAGATAAGCTAGAACAAGGTGTTGGAAGACCATGTGTCTTTTTCTTTGCTAACATGAACATCTAAATACTAAAGTACTAAGTTGAACTAAATTTTCGGTTGAGGGATGGACTACTAGCACAATTCTTCCTAAGACCCCAAAACATGGGTGGAATAAAAGATTCTATATTCGTCTAGGCACAAAAGATCAATGCAGAGAAACCACAAATTCTACCAAAGAGAATCCAATAACAAAAACAGCAATATCTGACCACAATGGTCCAAGATTCAGATAGCATGCATATCTAATGAAGACTTGGCTACACCATCCAAGCTTCACAAGAGTGTCAAGCTCTATTTTAACCTTCTGTTCATGACCTTTGTATGGAACCCAAGAAAATTTCGTTTATGCATTTCATTTTAGTTGCTCGGGGACAAGCAAGGTTTAAGTATAGGAGGTTGACGAATATGTGATTCATCACTCTAAGAGATGAAAATAGAGCTCTGTTCCCAACAAATTAATTGTATCTATTCATGTATATTGTATTTTTATCTTTCAGGCATGTGTAATTAATATTCATGTTTTAGCATGAATAATTTAATTAAATAAGAAGCCCAAAATCTTGTACATGATCACCTATATACTAGAACTTCACCTATTTTTAAATATTTTTCACTAACTCCAAATAAAATAAAATCAATTTTATTGTGCACATATTGCAAACATTAATCAAGGAAAAATGCCAAAAAGATACTAACTTTTACAATTGCTCGGTGAACCCAAACCCTAGTTTGGAGATAAACAGTCGAAAATGTGAATATCTCTCTCATAGAGTCTCTTAAGGACCCAATTTACTTTTGAATTAATATACGTTCAAGTATCTACAAAATAAGACCAAATTCAAATAAATCAGAGTTCGTATATGAAACATGGATTTTTGGATCTCATTGTATATTGTATATATTGACCAATTTGACCTTATTATTTTATGTATAAAAATAACTCTATTTGATTTATTTATTTTTCATTTGTTTTATTTGATTTATTTTTTTATAAAATGTGAACAAATCCAAGGAAAATCTAAAGGAAAAACCAAAGAAAATAAATCACTCTACATTTTTATATAGCCTATTTTATTTATTCTTTATTTTCTTAATTATTAAAATACCAAAAATAGATTAATGTCTAAATATATATTTTTATTTTATCTGTTTTTTTTATTTTTAATTTATTTTTAAAATCAAAAAGATTGTAGACTACAAAAATGTTGTATTTTATATATGTAGAGTACCTCCAATACATTTTGTACAATTCATTTATTTTGGTTTTGCTCCCTTGATAGTTGTATTCTCATCGAGATGTACATCTTTCATGAAGACCACTTTTTGATTTGACCAGTTTTTATATTTTATTGATTTTCTTTGATTTTCCATTCAGAATTTTGTGGGAGCGACACATGGCAACTCGTGGAGCCACCACATGGCACAATCTTTGCCCTTCGACTACCGAGAGGATCTAACGACTCCGATCCCTCTATCCATTGCAACCTGCTCCTCTGCCTTTTATGATGGTGACCAAACAACCCACGACCACCACTCCTCTCTGTCGCTCCCACCTCGAGCTCTGATTCCCTTGCCATAACCCAGACATGCTTGAGCAACCACCTATCCACTCACCTCCTTCAGCCAAACCCAACTTCTAGCTCCCTCCCTATTCTCCCCCATCTCCACTTCTTATGTGAAACCCAACCAATGCTCGTCAAAACTCATGCCATCAGCAACCTTAGAGGCCTATCCGTTCTTATCGAGAGAGATCGAGAGCTCGCTGGGTGTTCTTGGTGACAACAAAGAAGCAACCAAGGTTGAGAAAGGATATATCTTCTCTCGGGAAGATCCAGAAGGCCACCACTTCCTGCCTCCTCTCATAGAATCGAAGACTGCCTCCTCACCGATCTTCACCGGCCGCCTCCATCGCTCGCCTTCTATGCTACATCCTCTATCAAATCGGGCACCCATCCCACAATCCAACGGCCATCAGACCGCCATGACAACCTACCCATGCCTCGACCCTAGCCCACAACTTCTGGTGGATACAGAGCAAGATGAAGCTACCACGTTGAGGTTCGGAGCCATGAGTCTTAGCTCCATGAGCCTTCCCATCAGACACTTCGCACGTATGCTACGGGGCAAATTGTAGTGAGTCCCTTGTATTTCTAAATAATTCTGTTTGAAGTCCCCCCATCGACCAGTTCACACGCGATGCACGTGCTCCCTTGGAGATTTTGACAAACCCTTTGTGAGTAAGGGTAATTTTACTTAGATCCATGTACATGTTTTTGTCAGGATTTTAAATCTTTAATTTTTCAATTGCACCATGTCTTTGCATGTTATTTTGAATCTTCATTTTTTGTTATATTTTTATTCCAAAAGTTCAAATTGTAGAGTAATTAATTCTCTATCATTTGATGAAATAATTATTTTGTGATTTGTGATTGATTTATTGATATTATTGTGGTGAAAATTGCAATACTTTTCCCATTGTTATCTCTATGATACATAGTAAATCACCCATTCCTCCAAACATTCTCTAAAATTCGCATTTTATAGAATTAGTTGTGTTCTAATGTGTGCCCACAAATCAAGTCATTTGTATGCATATTGGTTTTAGAATAAATTAAGCTGCAAATCTATTAATTAATTATTCTTGAATAGATCTTAATTAGAAATATCTCGGATAATTTGGTTTCTAGAAAATAATTAAGTTTGATAAGTATTAAAATTAATTAATTAGAAATCACAAAGTCTGTTTGTTTAATTTATTAGAAAATCATTTGCCATTAGAAAATCCAACAAATTCATAGCAGGTTAATTTCATCACAATTAATTTATTACTAAATAGTCATCCTTTTGCATATCAATTTCACGAGTAATTGCAGAAAAATCCCTCAAAAGTGTCCATTTTCCATGCATGCTTTTTACATCAGAAAAATAAAAAAAAATATATTTTGGATTCCTTATTGGATAAATAATTAATGAAATTAGCTTTCTGGATTTTGGAGTTAATTGCATATTAATTTAGAATTTCCATCTCGGGCTAATTCAACTTTAAAAATTGACATCTTGCATTCGCATTCCATCATCCCTTGCAAAAACAAATAGCCTAAAAAATTCCCTCGAAAACCTAGCATCTTTATTATCTGAAAATTGACCAGAGGAGATAATGACCTCCCTGAGTTTGACCTTGGACTTGCCCAAGTAAAATAAATTTGAACTACTTCCCATTGAATTGAAACATTAATTAATTTGTCATTTTATCATTAATAATTTGCTCACCTACAACAAACATCGCTATAATTTCTCATTATTAGTAAGGGCTTTTTAGGGTTTGTCAACAATCTTGACTAAGAGAGGCACGACCCCTGGGGAATGGAGCTAAGAACATTGTCTATGGCTTCCTTGATTATGACCCGGTCTTGGTGAAGTATCAGTGCTTCTATTATACATGGGTGAGTAGGGATTCGTCTGCTTGCATACTTAGTCTGAAATATTGAACTTAGGCCACCCCTTCATTGGGGTGTATATTACATAGTCTCGTGTCTTAGTATCTCATAAGGGGGAAGTACTTGATTCACCGCTATTTGCTTCCTCACTCTTATTCTTTGGCTGAGTAGTCATCTCAGGACTAATATCAAGGGCCTAAAAAAGTGTAGACTACAAGTTATAAAGGAAGTTGGAAGTACGAGATACTTTTCTTGCAGTACTCACTCTCCTATAGGATTAGCCTCTAAGGACTTGCTACAGTATTAAATGAACAACAATAAAATTGAAAAGCTAAAAATAGTTGAACTCTTACGGCTTCACATACATGAGTCGATGAACCCATTGCTTGGTATTTGTTTGAATTAGTTTAACATCAAAGATCAGTCCCACACACTTGCGCTATTTTACATTTCTTATGTTTTCATTTCTTTGTATTTTGCTCACTTGAGCCTTTTTCTTATCCACTCTTCATTTAATCCTCCTTATTTATCATTGTGTTCAATAATCTTCATCTATTCCTCTTCTTTTCCAAGATGTCGACCCATTGACGGTTTAGTCTGGACCTTGCCAACACCCACAGTCATTCCATTAATCCGACTAATCTAATAATCATATGTGATTTTTGAGAGTCCTTATTGGACTTTGTGAACCACACTTCAGAGTCTTCGCCTTCTTATCTTCAAGAAATCGAGATCCCCCTTGTCCCGACATTTGCCATTATGGATGGAGATCGATTTCACTACGTATCAAGTACTTCATTCACTTTTGTCTAGACTTTACCCTAATTCCAGACTCATAATTTCACATGGTGCTTATGATATCTAGTCTGAATGGAATGAAATTCATTGTGCAGATCAAGAGCTGAGCATGGACTCTTTTTAGATCCGTTTTTCTTAGTCTGATTAAGAGATATCTCCTTAAGGAAAAGGGAATGGACTACAACAGTCAAATCAGGGACCCTGGCTAGATCACAATACCGTGAATGCACATTTGTTTGCATCCATACAATCCATCCAGCAACAACTTAGAAATCAGGCTCTCTCCCAGGTCGCCTTCACCAAAATGCTCAATGACCTGAGGAGAGAAAGAGAGAGCTGATGAGGAGGAGGAAAAATTTGAAGATGAATAGAGAAGTGGACCCCATGGATGGGCAGATGAACCGAGAAGAGATGCTCTTAGCCTACACTCAAAAAAACCTACAATCATGGTAGTGGCTAGATGATAGAGTGTGTATAGATTCCTTCTATCCATAAACACTTTGATCTTAAGCCGTAGTTCGTGTCTCTTCTTCGCTCATTCTTTGGGAACACGAACAAGGAACCTTATATCCATCTCAAATATTTTTCTTGCATTTGCCAAATTACACATTACCCTAACATGCGGTTAGGCATAGTTAAATGACTGTCTCCTTTTCATTCATCCTTAAAGACAAGGCTTTATATTGGATCAATCATTTGGGGAAGGTCATGACGACCTGAGATGAGTTGAAGTCTACATTCCTCCACAAGTTCTATCCATTAGGTCGTCTCAATCAGATATGAGCCAGAATCAACAACTTCTCATAGGGACCACTGAGTCCATTCATGAAGCCTGGGAGACATTATAGGATCCTCAAGAGAAGTGCCCCATCATGACATTACTCGGACCAGCATGGTCAAATATTTTTTCAGGAGCCTGAGTACAAAGATTTAGAAGCAGGTAGATGATGGATGACATGTCTCTCATTTCAACAAGGATGAAGATATGGTGTGGTATATTTTCAAATAAATAGCCGAAGGAGAGGCCACATTATCTTCATCACAAGTATATCAGTGTCAGTTATTGAAACACAACAAGTCCGTCAACACAACAACATCTCATGAGCATGACAGGGATGCGAGCCCCAACCTCAACATTATAGAGAGCCACCTGCCCAAAGTTTACATTATTAAGAATAGATCACATGACCTTAATAAATTATCTATGATCGAACAGAGAACCCAACATCTAGACAAGCTAGACCATATTACTAAGAAATTGGAGCTGCTGGGCAGCACAATCAATGCATGCCAGTCTGCGATCCCATTAGTCACGACACCCGCTTAGCCAAAGGAGCCTTCATCGCCACAACCACATCATTCGAGGTCACGATAGCCTCAGTCGATCTAGTGCAAGTACTACGTGTAGGCTCCGAACCAAGCACCAATATAACTGTCGCAACAGTAGTTAGTCGTCTACCAACCTGAGCCCTAGTCTTATGCGGATCCATGTTTCCCACCTCCACCACAAATTCAGGATGTGAACAACATCTGGAATAATGTTGCACAACTAGCCTATCCATGCGGGCATAAGCAGAGCCAATCCTCTGCCATAAGGTCGTACCACCAACACCTATCTCCACCTTATCACAATACTTGGAGACATAATCACAAATACCATAAGTTGGTGTATCGACAATATCAACAATATCAAAACTATGTAGATGCTTAGAAAAAACAATACCTCCCTCCCCCTCAACACTATAAACGTTCTCCTTCTCAGTACCATAATCAGTATTCTCATTGGCAACCTCCAAAAAATTACGAGTATTAGTATGGTCAGCATGTTAAACCATCCGAGGTTGCTCCTGTGAATCGGTCTTATCTTCTTGGCCCAATTGGTGAAGAGCCTAGCAGAGATGATCTGGAAGCTTAATGACCTCACTGCAACCAAAACTCCAATTCCAGCATAAGTCGAGGCCAACCCCAATAGCTTCAAATTAAAGGAGTAGATAGTTTGGGGTGTCTCATCCGATCCGACGAAGTCAGATATTTATGAATTTATGTTATCTAATGTAGTGAGTCTTAGGATTGGTAGGATCCGGTATCCATTTTCCACAACAAAGAGGAAGAATAAAGCATCTTCTCGTTAGTCATCATCTTCTGCATCAACCAATCTAGTAACAGAGCTAGGTGAGGAAGAATAAGATGAAGGAGCAACACTAGACCACCACCACCATCCTAAAATACAATAAAATTGGTAAAAACAAAAGGACCAAAAATAGAATAAGAGCCCATGCCAAGACGATCCATCCCAGGATAAAGTCATTTGTGAGCGATCGAGCAGTCAAGGTTAAGTGATATCAAAGGTCGTTGCGACCTCAATCACCCGATCAGACTCAATAAGAAAATCAAGACCATAATTAAGACAATCACAAGCAGAAAAATCAACGTAGCAGTTTCCGCTCTTTATTTAACCTGGTATAGCGACCAGGGTCAAACACAAGGAGCATGGAAATGTACAAAGTAGTCGGTAATCAAAGAAATAAAAACATATTTTTGTGGTTTTTAATTTACATTTTTTTATATTATTTTCTAATAAGAAAATAAAAGCTAAAGACAAGAACAAGCTTTAAAAATTTTTATTAGGACTAAAAATCCTCAAAAATTAGAAATAAAAATATTTTTATGTTTTTCAAATATGCATATGTTTTCTGGTAATTTTATAGTATTTTTATGATTTGTATCTAATTTTATAAAAATGAAAGAAAACACAACATGACAACATTATACATTCTGGAATCCTATCTGATCAAGGGACCAGGAGGACAAGTGTTTATAATCTGAGAAATCCTGGATGATTGTGTAGTACTGATAGCAGGACATTAGTTACCTATTTCCCTATTACTTATTGAAATGGATGACTTTGTCACATTCTTTGGATGGATTGGCTAGAAAGGCATCATGTATGCCTTGATTGTTTCCGGAAGATAGTAACTTTTCACATTCCTAACTCGGTAGAGTTCCAATTTATTAGAAAGACATCCAGTGATGATGTCAAGTACATATCTACTTTAAAGGCTCAACAACTGTTAGAACAAGGGTGCCAAGGGGCTCAACAACTATTTAGCTTATATATCCACTACATCAGGGTCAGAAAGAATGATAGAGGATGTACCTATAGTGTGTGAATTTCCTATTATATTTCAAGAGGAACTACCTGGATAACCACCTGAGCGAGAGATTGAATTTGAAATCTCTCTTATACCTGATACTCAACCTATCTCTATCCCTTCATATAGGAAGGCACCAGCTGAGTTACGAGAGCTAAAGGCATAGTTGCAAGAACTATTAGATAAAGTATTCGTTCGTCCTAGTACTTCACCATGGGGAGCACCTGTCTTATTTGTCAGGAAAAAGGATGGGTCAATGTGGTTGTGCATTGACTATAGACAGTTAAACAAGAGGATAATAAAAAATAAGTATCCTCTACCAAGGATAGATGATCTCTTTGACCAGTTACATGGCTCGACTATGTATTCCAAGATTGACTTAGGATCTGGATACCATCAATTGAAGATAAAAGATAAAGATATCCCCATGACAGCCTTTCGAACTAGATATGGACATTATGAATTCTTAGTTATGCCTTTTGGACTGACAAATGCCCCAGCAGCTTTCGTGGATCTCATGAATAGAGGATTCAAGGAGTTCTTAGATCACTTTGTAGTATTCTTTATTGATGATATGCTTATTTACTCCAAGGATAAGTATCTGCATGAACACCATCTCAGGCAGGTACTTGAAACATTAAGGAAGAACAAATTGTATGCTAAATATAGCGAATGTGACTTTTGGTTATCTGAAGTATTTTTCTTAGGCCATGTTATTTCTGGGGAAGGTATATCAGTTGATCCTACAAAGGTTAGTGTGGTGATGAGTTGGGAACGCCCAAAGACTATCACAGAAATACAATCTTTTCAGGGTTTAGCTGGATATTATAGAAGATTCGTGAAGGACATTTCACGAATAGAATTGCCAATGACTAGACTAACTCAGAAGGAAGTCCCATTCTTATGGTCTGATACATGTGAAACTAGTTTTCAGATACCAAAAGAGTGACTAACATCTGCACCAATCCTTACTCTACCCTCTGGGAGTGAAGGGTTTACAGTGTACACTGATGCATCTAAAGAAGGACTTGGGAAGTTCTTATGCAACATGGTAAGGTAGTTGCGTATGCATCACGATAGCTCAGGACACATGAAAAGAACTTCCTAACACATGACCTTGAATTAGTTGCTGCAATTTTTGCTTTTAAAATATTGAGACATTACCTGTATGATATTACTTTTGAAATCTTCACCGATCATAAAAGCTTGAAATATCTATTTGATCAAAAGGAGATCAATATGAGATAGAGACGGTGGCTGGAGTTGTTGAAAGATTATGATTGCACTATCTCCTACCACCCTGGTAATGGGAACGTCGTAGCAGATGCCCTTAGCAGAAGAACTTATTCACCTGGGTTAGTGAGTGTTATCCACATCTGGGGTTTACTATCAACGTTAAGTGAATGGAAACCATTTGATAGCAGTGCTGATACTATAACTATTCATCACCAATACAAACCAGAGATCTAGGATGGAATAAAGAAAGGATAGGAGGATGATCCAGTCTTTAAATTCTTGAGACAACAACTCGAGAACAATGAGATAGAGGGATTCCAGTTATAAGATGGGTTACTGTATAATCATCACAGAGTTTGTTTACCAAACACACCTGAACTATGGAAAGACATCTTACATGAAGCGCACTGCTCAAGATTATCTATTCATCCACGAATTACAAAGATGTATAAAGATCTTCATTCATACTTTTGGTGATCGGGAATGAAGAATGATGTTGCCGAGTTTGTGAATTCATGTTTCACTTGCCAGCAGGTAAATGCTTCACACCAAAAGCCACCAGGATTATTGCAACCCCTCCCTATACTTGAATGGAAATGGGAAAGCATTTCCATGGAATTTTTTACTGGCTTACCTCGGACGACTGGTAGTAAAGATAGTATATGGGTTATAATAGATCGTCTGATAAAGGTAGCACACTTTATTCTGATAAGTATATCTTTCACTCCAGACCAGCTTGCTGAGTTATATTTTACAAATGTGATTCGCCTCCATGGTATCCCAAAGGAAGTAGTTTCTGATCGAGATTCACAATTCACCTCATACAATTGGGAGAACTTCATGAAAGCCTTAGGTACACAACTATCTTGAGTACAACATATCATCCACAAATAGATGGTCAGTCTCAGACACTAGAGGATATGCTATGAGCGTGTGCCATAGAATGGAAGGGATCATGGATTAAACATTTACCTCTTGCAGAGTTCATATACAACAACTACCATACAAGTATTGGCATGGCACCATTTGAAGCACTTTATGGACGTAGGTGTACTACTCCTTTGTGTTGGCAAGAGGTCGGGATAAAGAACCTTTATGATTCAGATACACTGCAAGAGACACGGAAAGCTGTAGAGCTTGCTCGAAAAAGACTATTGATTGCTCAAAGTCGCCAGAAAAGCGATAGTGATAGTAGGCGAAGAGACCTTGAGTTTGAGGTAGGAGATTTTCTATTCCTCAAAGTATCACCTATGAAGGGTATTCAGAGGTTTGGCTTGCATGGGAAGTTAGCACCCAAGTTCGTAGGTCCCTTTGAAATTATTCAACGCATTGGAAAAGTAGCTTATAGACTTGCACTTCCTCCACATCTTTCGGCAGTACATGATGTTTTTCATGTATCAAATCTGAGAAAGTACGTTAAAGATCCAGATCATAAGATAGATTATGATGATTTACATGTTGAGCCAGACTTGACATACCAAGAGTTACCTGTGCAAATACTAGACAGGGATATCAAGAAGTTGAGAAACAAAGAGGTGCCTCTAGTTAAAGTATTATGGCGGAACCATGAGTTTGAAGAAGCCACATGGGAACTTGAGGCGGAAATGAGAGAGAAATACCCCTACTTATTTGAGTAATAACACTATGTATTAGATATATTCTTTATAAATGAAATGGGATTCATTCTCTTTAAGGTTGTTATGATTTCAATCCTCTTTAAGGTTGTTATGACTGAATTTCTAGTCTCGAGGATGATACTTTCTTTATGATTGTCATAATTGTAAAGCATTGAACTTGGCATATCTCGGATCCTATATAATAAGATTTGGCTCGTCAAGAGAAAACCAACGTAATTTGTTTCATGTGAATCGGACTTCGTTTCAAATTGTTATGATTTTCGAAAGAAAGAGAAGTAAAGAAGGCTAAGATTGTATTAATCCATAATGACTGTCATTAAGACTAATTAAACATTATTAAAGAAACTAATGATGGATTTAAAACTGCTAATGATCATTAGCAAACACTAATCAATAATTAGCAAAAGGTAAGCGTAAGTCGCAAAAGTTAAATCACGATTAGTGAAAATTAATCACGATTAGTGTTAATTAAGTGTCACTAGCGAATCTAGAATCCTCTAGAATTTTCTAACTTAAGCCCCAAATTTGGGATAAGTTTTTGCCAAAACCATGGGCCGTTAAACAATGGTTAAGGTATAAACCATGGTTTTCTAACCATGGTTAGTGGTTTTCTGGAGCCTATAAAGAGACCCCTACCCATTCATTCTCTTTATTTTCCACTACCACCACCACCGCAAGGGCTAGGGTTGAGAGGTTGGGAGGAGAAGTGGGAGACGAGGGAGGAGCGCTAGCGAAGCGTTGCCGTGAGAACGAGGAGGAGAAAGGTATGATCCTCTCTTAGTTTGTTTCGTAATGATTTCAGTTCATCCTGTTTTTGTCCAAGCTTTGTTCTTGATTCATCTTTCTTTCCAATTTTTTTCTGTTGTGGTTCGAGGAGAAATCTGTGTAACACCCTACTTAGGTGCGGGCAGCTATGCACGTCAGTGAACCCTATGATTCGTCACACATTCACTCATATAATACGTGTGGTGTCTACCGATTCTCCATCACTTATGTTTCTAATCTTTCAATTATGCTTTTACAGTTATTTTGACATAGAAATCTGTGCAATACCCTACTTGGATGTGGGTGGCTATGCACGTCAGTGAACCCTGTCATTCGTCGCACATTCACTCATTTAAGATGCGTGGTGTCTACCGATTCTTCTTCTCTTGTCGTTTGATTATATTCTTTCAGTTTTGTTGTTGTTTTCCTCACGATTGATTTTATAGAGGAATTTATTTTCGTTTTTATTTAGAAATATGTCCCGATATATGGGAAACTCTGCCGAAATTTTCCGAGAAATATGTCCTAATATAAGGGGAAACTCTGTCGAAAGTTTCCGAAAAATATGTCCCGATATAAGGGGAAACTCTGCTGAAATTTTCCTAGAAATATCACCCCGTATAAGGGGAAGCTCTGCTGAAATTTCAAGAGAAAATATGTTCTTGGCATTCTTCGTGTTCTTCGTGTTCTTCGTGTTCTTCACATTCTTGACACGTTCTTAGCATTTTTGATACAAAAATGAAATTCGATCATTTCAAGAGCCTTAAAACATCCTTTCTAAAAACGAAACATAATAAAGCCTTGCATACACAAGAGAGAGAGCTTGATTAGGTAACGAAATCCTTTCTTTTGCTATTGGATTTTCAAACGAGAATATTGAAATTCTTGATTTTATGTTCTGTGCTATAAAGAACCCTAATTTTGGCATAACGAAATTCCTAATTTTATGTTCTTGATTATGTGGTGGCTTTAAAAGTTAGGGTTTGGGAGTTAAAATAGACATAAATACGAGTATATATGCATATGAATAATATATATGCGAGTCTATACTAAGTGTTTCTGATTATGTAAATCAAAGACTTAATGAAAGAATTACATCATGGGAATTGATGTGGTTTGAGTTGGATCCTGTTAAGGATCATGTGTCACATTAAGGATGACTGGGAGTAGAACTACAGGTCGGGCATGCAACCTGAAGGTTTGTCGGAAAGAACCCGTATTGGCGTTTCCCTATGTAGGTGCTATATGGTTGCCGTGTTATGATAAGTGCGAACGAAATGAATGTTTTTGCAACGCGTGGTACCGGGAGCCAATATCTTCGGGTTGAACGGCAGAAGATGTGGTCATGCCATGTGGAGGCACGTGTGGTTCAATAGCGTATGGGTCACGATAATATGTATTTAAATCCGCTAGGTTATATGATTAAATGTTAGCCTGATGTTTTAAGCAACCGAGTCCTTGAGGACGGTGTGCTCATTTGTTTTCCAGGCTGAGGGTTTGAGACCCTGTTTAATAAAAGAAAAGAAAATTGTCAGGGTAGTATTGGAGGATTGGTTGAGGTGACATGCGGCAGCATAAGCTTACCAAGATCAATACAATCTCCAATCGCGAAGGGTCCACAGCTTCAGAGTCCAAGAATGGTGGGGTTCCCCTGGACTAATCCCTGATGTGTAATAGAAAGGAATAGAACTTTAATTAATGAGAAAGAATGAAACTTTTTGCGATAACAAGTTTTGAAAAAGTACACAATTTGTTTGCTTTTCTCTTCTTCGTTACTTAGCATTCGTTAATTTTTATCCTATTATTTATGAAAAACCCAATAGGTGTCAGTGAGACATAGCAAGGAATTTAAAAATCCATCCAGCTTACATACTAGACATATAACTAGCCACAGTAGCTTTTCTTTGTAAGGTAGTTAGTAATATTTCTGTGTATTTCCTTCAAGCTGATGTACATGTAAAGGGTTGTAGTGGGACAATGGATCATGTGAACTTTATTTTGTGAATGAAAAAGTGTTGAAATACATCCTTCTGAGTATTTTTATTTGCAGTCTGTTTCTGAATGTTAGTTGTAATTGCTGAATAAATTATTGTTGAATAACCAGATCTGGTTATGGGAGGATCCGATGACCCAAGAATTGTTGAAAGATTATGATTACACTATTTCCTACCACCCTGGTAGTGGGAACGTCGTAGCAGATACCCTTAGCAGAAGAACTTATTCACCTGGGTTAGTGAGTACTTTCCACTTCTGGGGTTTACTATCAATGTTAAGTGAATGGAAACCATTTGATAGTAGTGCTGATACTATAACTATTCCTCACCAATACAAACCAGTGATCTGTGATGGAATAAAGAAAGGACAGGAGGACGGTCCAGTCCTTAAAGACTTGAGACAACAACTTGAGAAGAATGAGATAAAGGGATTCCCGTTACAAGATGGGTTAATGTATAACCATCACAGAGTTTGTGTACCAAACACACCTGAACTAAGGAAAGACATCTTACATGAAGCGTTCTGCTCAAGATTATCTATTCATCCAGGAATTACAAAGATGTATAAGGATCTTCATTCAAACTTTTGGTGGTCGGGAATGAAGAAAGATGTTGTTGAGTTTGTGAATTCATGTTTCACTTGCCAGCAGGTAAAGGCTTCACACCAAAAGCCACCAGGATTATTGCACTCCATCCCTATACTTGAATGGAAATGGGAAAGCATTTCCATGGACTTCGTTACTAGCTTACCTCAGACGACTGGTAGTAAAGATAGTATCTGGGTTATAATAGATCGTCTGACAAAGGTAGCACACTTTATTCCAATAAGCATATCTTTCACTCCAGACCATCTTGTTGAGTTATATATTACATATGTGATTCAACTCCATGGTATCCCAAAGGAAGTAGTTTCTGATCGAGATTCACAATTCACCTCACACTATTGGGAGAACTTCATGAAAGCCTTAGGTACACAACTTTGCTGGAGTACAACATATCATCCACAAACATATGGTCAGTCAGAACGTACGATTCAGACACTAGAGGATATGCTACGACCGTGTGCCTTAGAATGGAAGGGATAATGGATTAAATATTTACCTCTTGCAGAATTCACGTACAACAACGGCTACCATACAAGTATTGGCAAGGCACCATTTGAAGCACTTTATGGATGTAGGTATACTACTCCTTTGTGTTGGCAAGAGGTTGGGATAAATAACCTTTATGATTCAGATACACTGTAAGAGACATGGTAAGCTGTAGAGCTTGCTCGAAAAAGACTATTGACTACTCCAAGTCGCCAAAAAAGCTATAGTGATACTAGGCGAAGAGACCTTGAGTTTGAGGTAGGTGATTTTATATTCCTCAACGTATCACCTATGAAGGGTGTTCAGAAGTTTGGCTTGCATGGGAAGTTAGCACCCAGATTCATGTGTCCTTTTGAAATTATTCAACGCATTGGAAAAGTAGCATATAGTTTTGCACTTCCTCCACATCTTTTGGTAGTACATGATGTTTTTCATGTATCAAATATGATAAAGTACGTTAAGGATCCAGAGCATAAGATAAGTTATGATGATTTACAAGTTGAGCTAGACTTGACATACCAAGAGTTACCTCTGCATATACTTGACAGGGATATCAAGAAATTGAGAAACAAAGAGATGCCTCTAGTTAAAGTATTATAGCGGAACCAAGAGTTTGAAGAAGCCACATGGGAACCTGAGGCGGAAATTAGAGTGAAATACCCCTACTTGTTTGAGTAATAACACTATGTATTGTATATCTTCTTTATAATTGAAATGGCATTCATTCTCTTTAAGGTTGTTATGGTTTCAATCCTCGTTAAGGTTGTTATGCCTGCATTTCTAGTCTCGAGGATGAGACTTTCTTTAAGGTTGTTATAATCGTAAATCCTTGAACTTGGCATATCTCGGATCCTATATAATAAGATCTGACTCGTTAAGAGAAAACCAACGTAATTTGTTTCATGTGAATCAGACTTCATTTCGAATTGTTATGATTTTCGAAAGAAAGAGAAGTAAAGAAGGCTAAGATATCATTAACCCATAATGACTGTCATTAAGACTAATTAAACATGATAAAAGAAATTAATGATGGATTGAAAACCGCTAATGATTATTAGCATACACTAATCAATAGTTAGCAAAGATAAGCGTAAGCCGCAAAAGTTAAATCGTAATTAGTGAAAGTTAATCATGATTAGTGTTAATTAAGTGTCACTAGCGAATCTAGAATCCTCTAGAATGTTCTAACTTAAGCCCCATGTTTGGGATAAGTTTTGGCCAAAACCATGGGTCGTTAAACCATGGTTAAGGTATAAACCATGGTTTTCTAACCATGGTTAGTGGTTTTCTGGAGCCTATAAATAGACCCCCTACCCATTCATTCTCTATGATTTCCATTACCACCACCCCCCAAAGGGCTAGGGTCGAGAGGTCGGGAGGAGAAGTGGGAGGCGAGGGAGGAGCGCTAGCGAAGCGCTGCCGGGAGAACGAGGAGGAGAAAGGTATGATCCTCTCTTAGTTTGTTTCGTAAGCTAGGATTTCAATTCATCCTCTTTTCTTCCAAACGTTGTTCTTGATTCATCTTTCTTTCTGATTCGTTTTCTGTTGTGGTTCGAGGAGAAATCTGTGTAACACCCTACTTAGGTGCGGGCAGCTATGCACATCATTGAACCCTGTGATTTGTCACACATTCACTCATCTAAGACGCGTGGTGTCTACTGATTCTCCATCGCTTATTTTTCTATTGTTTCAATAATGCTTTAACAGTTATTTTGACAGAAAAATGTGTGTAATACCCTACTTTGGTGCGGGCGGCTATGCACGTCAGTGAATCCTATCATTCGCCACACATTCACTCACCTAAGATGTGTGGTGTCTACCGATTCTTCATCTCTTGTTGTTGGAGTATATTCTTTCAGTTTTGTTGTTGTTTTCCTCACGATTGATTTTATAGAGGAAACTCTTTTCGTTTTTATTTTGAAATATGTCCAGATATAAGGGGAAACTCTGCCAAAATTTTCCGAGAAATATGTCTCGATAAAACTCTGTCGAAATTTTCTGAAAAATATGTCCCGATATAAGGGTAAACTCTGCCGAAATTTTCCTAAAAATATCACCCCGTATAAGGGGAAGCTCTGCTAAAATTTCAAGAGAAAATATGTTCTTGCCGTTCTTCATGTTCTTCGCGTTCTTCGTTCGTTCTTCACGTTCTTGACAAGTTCTTAGTATTTTTAATACAAAAATGAAATTCGATCTTTTCAGGAGTCGTAAAACATCCTTTCTAAAAATGAAACACGATAAAGCCTTGCATACACGAGAGAGGGAGCTCGATTAGGTAACGAAATCCTTACTTTTGCTATTGGGTTTTCAAACGAGATTATTGAAATTCTTGATTTTATGTTCTGTGCTATAAAGAACCCTGATTTTGGCTATTTTTGAAAAAGTCTTAACAGTTGCTTTGTGATTCCCACTAAAATAAGGTTTAAGCATCAAATCAATGCGGTGGTTTTGAAAGTTAGGGTTTGGGAGTTAAAATAGACATAAATACGAGTATATATGCATATGAATAATATATATGTAAGTCTATACTATGTGTTGCTGATTATGCAAATCGAAGACTTAACGAAATAATTACATCATGGGAATTGATGTGGTTTGAGTTGGATCCTGAAAAGGATCGTGTGTCACGTTAAGGATGACTGGGAGTATAACTACAGGTCAGGCATGCAACCTGTAGGTTTATCGGAAGGAACCCGTATTGGCGTTTCCCTACCTTGGTGGTACATGGTTGTCCTATTATGATAAGTGCGCACGAAATGAATGTTTTTGCAATGTGTGGTACCGGGAGCCAATATCATCCGGTTGAATGACGGAAGATGTAGTCATGCCATGTGGAGGCACGAGTGGTTCAATAGCGGCTGGGTCACGATAATATGTATTTAAAGCCGCTAGGTTATATGATTAAATGTTAGCCTGAGGTTTTAAGCAACCGAGTCCTTGAGGACGGTGTGCTCATTTGTTTTCCAGGCTGAGGGTTTGAGACCCTGTTTAATAAAAGAAAAGAAAATTGCCAGGGTAGTATTGAAGGATTGGTTGAGGCGATGTGCGGCGGCATAAGCTTACCAAGATCAACACAATCTCCAATCTCGAAGGGTCCACGGCTTCGGAGTCCAAGAACGGTGGGGTTTCCCTAGACAAATCCCTGACGTGGAATAGAAAGGAATAGGACTTAAATTAATGAGAAAGAATGAAACTTTTTGTGATAACAAGTTTTGAAAAATTACACAATTTGTTTGCTTTTCTCTTCTTCATTACTTAGCATTCGCTAATTTTTATCCTATGATTTATCAAAAACCCAACAGGTGTCGGTGAGCCATCGCAAGGAATTTAGAAATCCATCCAGCTTACATACTAGACATCCAGCCAGCCACAGTAGCTTTTCTTTGTAAGGTAGTTAGTAATATTTCTGTATATTTCCTTCAAGCTGATGTACGTGTAAAGGGTTGTAGGGGACAATGGATCATGTAAACATTATTTTGTAAATGGAAAAGTGTTGAAATACTTCCTTCTGAGTATTTTTATTTGCAGTATGTTTCTGAATGTTAGTTGTGATTGCTGAATAAATTCTTGCTGGGTAACCATATCCAGTTATGGGAGGATCCGACAGCCCGAGAATCGGGGTCGTGATAAGGACAACGATACGATCTCAGCAGCAACAACAACAACACACCTTTCACTTGGGCTAGTAGGTCCACCACCATACACCACAGAATCCCACCCATAGTAGCAGTACATGTGGGGTCAACAGGGCCAGTATAGACAATAGTATCACCCATCCTCTAGAGAGCAGCAACAGCAGCAGACCCCACCCATCAGCGATTTGGGGTCCTTCACATTGTCCATTCGGTCTTTGACAAATGCAGTTCAACAAATGAAGAATGATTATGAGGACATGTGTACATATCTCAACCATGTCTCACACCACCATGATAATAGATCCTACCAAATACTCTAATTTCTGCCCAGGTTCATGCTAATCCTGATAGCCTAAATCAGAGTTAGTAGGGACCACGTGATCCGTTATACTATTAAGATTACTCTAGATCTAAACATGATTTCCTTTTGTATGATAATGTGAATCACATGCCCCTCAGAAGTAGAAGAGCCATGATCATGCACGAGAACAGAAGGAGGGTGCCATCAAGTATCTACCTGAGGAGAATTTGGAGACAGAGGAGGAGCTTCACCATCACTAGCGTCACCTTATGCAGAATAAGAGGGATGTAAATACACCAAGAATTCAAAAAAATCAGAAAAACAAAAAGAACAAAAAGAAGGAGAGGAGAACCAGTAGTGAATCAAGCGAGCTGGATGAAGAGCTCGCACCTCCATGTAAGGAGGTCACACCAACAATAGAGGATGCACCACAGTTTCTTTTCATGAATTTATTTTCTAGAAAAGTTAGAGTCATCATCCTGTACAAAACTCAATTTCTCGTTCGAGTAAAAATGAACATGCTTTAGTTTCAGAATCCGAGTTGTTCTCAATAATCCCTTTCCCTTGTGCTCTTAAGGGTGGAAAGAAGAAATCCAGAATAATCCAAAAAGATATCCCTGAGTTGGCAGAGATTTGTAAATAAAACATCAATGTGACAATCCCATTTGATAAGTATGTAGATATGACACCTGCATTTCAAAAATACCTTAAGGTGTGTTGCATACCTACAAGGACCAGAAGGAAAATAAGAAGCCATGTTGAGAAGCATGTTTACTCAGTAGCCACTACTTGCGTCATTAAGAATGTGTTTCCAAGGAAATGATGGGACACATGTGCCCATTATGTCGTGTCATGTTGATGACGTTGTGTTTGATCACTCTTTCTTGGATAATGGATACTTAGTTAATTACATGCCTGCAACCCTCTATGAGAGGCTAAATCTAGGACCTCTTAGGAAATATAGAGCCTTACTCCAGGTTGCTGACAAATCTACTAAGAGGCCTAGGGAAGATTTAGGAACATTATCATCAATGTTGAGGGACAAGATTACATGGTGGAGTTCATAGTGCTTGATACAAAGACCATCAGAATTGGATTGATTCCTATATCAAACTTGGACGACCCTTCCTGAGGACAACGGGGGCCTTGTTTGACAACAAGGTCGAGAAGATTCAGTTCAAATCTAGGCGGAGATGTGAAACTATATATGAAGCAAACAAGGTGGGAGAGGCCATATTCCAAATCCAGCCTCAAGCACTCTTCGTCAGAAGTAGATTATGTTCATGTAGACATCATTAGGCCATGGAGACAGAACCCCTCTCCTCTGGAGAGAACATTATCTACGATATAGTTTACGAGATCCTTCGGAATGCACTGGAAGGCACATATGACAAAGAGATTGCATCCCCCTACATTTTCGATGATACAGAGGCCCAACTGGGTCTATCGATCCTTTTCCATTAAGGACTATCAGAGGATGGATATGACGATTCGGGCGTGGATTTTGCCAATTGCTTGAATAGTTTTGCTGATCTAACTCAAGAGTCGAATCAGTTGGTGGAAGCTACTTTAGAGACAGATCCATCCACTATTAACACATAACTATAGTTAGTTGAGTTAGATTTGCTTGATGACCATACTTTACCTAAGCTCAAAACATTTCCCATAACACTTAAGTACACCTTCCTTGTAAAACAAGAGAAAAAGTTTTTGGTTATCTCAGCTCGTAATTAAATAAGGATCAAGAATCTCGCTTGCTAGAGATTCTAGAGAAAAGCGGCAAGGTGATCAGATGGATTCTAATCTCCATGTGATAAATCATGCTTTATGTTCACACCATATCTATCTTGAGAATGAAGCCAAACACTCTCGTGAATTCTAGCGTAGACTAGATCCAATTATGTGAGAGGTACTGAAGATGTGAATTGAGAAATGGTGTGATATGGGTTTTATTTATCCTATCTTTGATTCTAAGTATGTGGCACCCATTCATGCTGTCCCTAAGAAGTTGAAAATTCAGATGACCACCAACGAGGACGAATGGGATATTGTGACATGAGTACCCACACCATGGCGTATGTGTGGATTACAAATGTCTGAATGTTGTTACGAAGAAGGAACATTTTCCCTATAATTTGTTGATCATGTCTTGGCGATATTGGCAGGATAATAATTCATCTATTTCTTAGACAGGTTCTTGGGCTACAACCAAGTTGCAATCGCTCTTGATGACCAGGAGAAAACCACATTCATATGCCCTTTGGTACCTATGCTTTCATGAGCATGTCATTTGGGTTATGTAATGCTCCTGGTACATTTCAAAGGTGCATGATTACTTTAGGTGAGATAGTTGGGGAATTCCTGGAAGTCTTCATGGATGACTTCTCGGTCAACGGTGATTGCTTCAATTCTTGTCTTAGAAATTTGGACTGAGTCCTGAAAAGATGTTATATGTTTAATCTGGTTCTCTCCTAAGAGAAGATTCACTTCATGGTGACGGAGAGCATTGTGTTGGGGCATGTCATCTCCAAGATAGGAATGGAGGTTGAACCTGCCAAGGTGGAGGTGATAAGAAGACTCCAACCACCAACTAATGTCAGATATTTACGATCTTTCTCCGGGCATGTCAGATTTTACAAGAAATTTATAAAAGATTTTTCAAAGATCGTTTAACCACTAAATAAGATTTCACGCAAGGACATTGAGTTTATTGCCAATCAGAAGTGTGTTGGCACCTTTAAGTAGTTGTAAGGAATTATTATGGATGCCTCGATCCTATAAGCCCTAGACTGGTCTCTTCCTCCTGAGATCATGATAGATGCAACATATCTTGTTGTTGGGTTTGTATGAGGATAGAGAAGGGATGGCGTACCATTCTCCATACAGTACGCAAGTAAAGTGCTTGACCCTAGAAAGTTATGTAAAAAGATATGCTTCTGATATTATTCTCCTTAGATAAGTTCAGGTCTCATCTCATTGGATCCAAGGTTATTGTGTTCACCAACCATTGAGTGCTATGGTACACCATGGAAAAGAAATACGTGAAGGTGTGCAGTCTTTGGTTGATTTTACTTCTCCAGGTGTTTGAATTGGACATTAATGATAAACTTGGAAAGAAGAATATAGTAGCTAATCATCTCTCCCATATCAAGACTCTTGATGCTACTGATGATGCAACCATTCTGGGCTCCTTCCCTGATGGGTCATATTTTTTATCGACTCACTCCCAGGGTATGCCAATATAGTGAACTATATTGTCTCAAAGAATGTTCCTGAAGATTGGCCCAAGAGCAATATAGGTCAACTCAAGTCGGATTCGAGATACTACCATTGGGAGGATCCCATCCTTTTCTTTGAGGGATCAGATTGTGTCTGGAGGAGGTGTATTCCTAAAGAGGAATACCCAAGTGTCCTTACTTACTACCATGCCCTTGAGGTAGGAAGACACCACTCCTAGGACCACATGAAAGGCACTGCAGTGTGGCCTATATTGGCTAACTTTATTTTTCCATGCTCTTACATTTGTGAAGTCATGTCCAATATGCCAATGAATGGAAGAACTGTTGGTTCTAAAGATGAAATGCCGATGCATCCCACCATCATTTGTGATGTCTTTGATGCTTGGGGCATTGACTTCATGGGCCTATTCCAGGTTTGCCATGGATTCGAGTACATACTTACTGTGGATGGATTATTTATCAAGGTGGGTGGAGGCTAACCCGACTCGAGTTGTAGATAGTAGGATTGTTTGTAAGTTTGTGAGAAAGTATATTATTTATAGGTTAAGGGTCCCCAAGGTGTTTATATTAGATGGGGGTAGCCATTTTGTAAATAGTGAAGTGAAAAAACTTATGAAGGATTACAACATTGAGCATCATGTCATTAGACCTTACCACCCTCAAACCAATGGCATGGCAGAGGTGTCAAATAGGGAGGATAAAACCATATTGTAGAAGTTCGTCCTCCCCGACAAGAAGGACTCGTCCCAACTCTTGGACCAAGTCCGTTGAGTTTATAAAGTATCTTACAGGACACCATTAGCAACCTCCTTAATCAGTATGGTATTTAAAAATCCATTTCATTTACCCACAGAATTAGTGCACAAATCAAAATGGGAAATTAAGAAGCTCAATTGGAATGCACACCTAGGGAAGAAATAGAGAGAGATGGATCTAAATGAACTTGTGGAGATCATAAACCAAGCATATGACACTAATTTGGTGTACAAGTATAAGGTTAAGCATTGACATGACAAATTTATCAGATGAAAAACCTTCACTCCTGGACAAAAGGTACGGTTGTTCAATGTAAGGCTAATGATTTTCCAAGGGAAGCTCAAGTCCAAGTGGAGTGTCATGTATCTAGTCTGTGTTGTGCAAGATAATGGATGTGTTGCGATCTTAGATCTTACAGATGGAGCACATACATTCCTGGTGAATGGAAAACTATTGAAGCACTTTGTCAAATCAAATTAATAGCTAGTCCATGTTGAGGAGATGGATTTCACGCTTGGGGCATATTCATGCGACACACATGGAGCCGTGCATGATCCCTTGCAACATTGATCTCTTTCGATCAAAAACATCACAAAGATTCAAATAACTATCTTTTTGTACATACCCCAACCCCATGGGTTCTTACACTTACTTCTTCTTCTATACTTAGGCTGACCATAGCTTAAGTATAGGGGGGACTGATGTCCATTCTACATATCCATTCATTCTCTTCTTGACATCGACCACCCCATTTTTGCTCTTCTTGTACACTTAGGCTAACCACGTCCTAAGTATAGGGGGCATGTCAACTTTTACACTTATATTCTTTTCATTCTCTTATGCACAACACGATCTATTTCTCTTCCTCGCTTCTTGTGCTATGAGGACATATCACACACTAAATATAGGGGGTGTATATATATTACATATATACCTTACTAGTAGCATGTACTTTCATGTGTTTTATGTATACAATATTCAATAAATATGAGATGGGTAAATTTTGGTTAAAAAATTTGTGCTTGTAAAATATTTTAATACATGTAAATTTGTATAATTTGTAAAATATATATGATATGTAGAAGTTAGTAAAATAATACTCTCTTTGCAAAATTAATGTAAAATCCTTGTAAATAATACTTGTGTGTAAATTGTTGAAAAAAGAGTTATAACAAAAAAAAAGTTTTTGTCAAATAAAAATGGTTTCTTATTTATCATTGCATTGAAAAATCATTCAAAGATTTGCACTTCATTCATATACATTTCATCTGCATTTGCATTTCATTAGCATATCATACATGTGCAAAGTAGAGAAAGTTATCAGGTTCTGAACTGAGTTATGAGTAAAAAGCGAGAGTGGATTTGACCTGACCTTAATCTACTTATGTTTCTGAGGAACATCAATGAGAAATAGGATTTTAGAAACTTCAGGTAATAAACTTAATTCTCCAAGTCCACAAGACATTTTCTAGACTTTGACTCTTAGTGTCTAACATGGTCACCTCATTCTGAGTAGACTCTTGGATAATGAACTAATCTGTACTTTACACCGCACACTTAGATAAGCTAGAACGAGGTGTTGGAAGACCATGTGTCTTTTTCTTTGCTAGCATGGACATCTAAATACCGAAGTACTAAGTTGAAATAAATTTTCGGGTGAGGGATGGACTACTAGCACAATTCTTCCTAAGACCCCAAAACATGGGTGGAATAAAAGATTCTATATTCGTCGAGGCACAAAAGATCAATGCAAAGAACCACAAATTCTACCAAAGAGAATCCAATAACAAAAATAACAATATATGACCACAATATTCCAAGATTCAGATAACATGCATATCTAATGAAGACTTGGCTACACCAGCCAAGCTTCACAAGAGTGTCAAGGTCCATTTTCACCTTTTGTTCATGTCCTTTGTATGAAACTCAAGAAAATTTTGTTTATGCATTTCATTTTAGTTACTTAGGGACAAGCAAGGTTTAAGTATAGGGGGTTGATGAATATGTGATTCATCACTCTAAGAGATGAAAATAGAGCTCAGTTTCCAACTAATTAATTGCATCTATTCATGTATATTGTATTTTTATCTTTCATGAACCCAAAAATCTTGTACATGATCAGCTATATACTACAACTTCCCCTATTTTGAATTATTTTTCACTAACTCCAAATAAAATAAAATCAATTTTATTGTGAACATATTGCAAACATTAATCAAGGAAAAATACCAAGATACTAATTTTTATAATTGCTCGGTGAACCCAAACCCTAGTTTGGAGATAAAAAGTCGAAAATGTGAATATCTCTCTCATAGAGTCTCTTAAGGACCTTATTTACTTTTGAATTAATATACGTTCAAGTATCTACAAACTAAGACCAAATTCAAATGAATCAGAGTTCGCATATGAAACATGGATTTTTGGATCTCATTGTATATTGTATATATTGACCAATTTGACCTTATTATTTTATGTATAAAAACAACTCTATTTGATTTATTTATTTTTCATTTGTTTTATTTGATTTATTTTTTTTATATAATGTGAATCAATCCAATGAAAATCTAAAGGAAAAACTAAAGAATATAAATCACTCTACATTTTTAAATATCCTATTTATTTTATTTTTTTATTTTATTAATTATTAAAATACCAAAAATAGATTAATGTCTAAATATATATTTTTATTTTATCTGATTTTATTTTGATTTTTAAATTATTTTTAAAATAAAAAAATGGAGACTACAAAAATGTGGTATTTTATATATGTAGAGTGCCTCCAATACATTTTGTACAATTCATTTATTTTGGTTTTGCTCCCATGATAGTTGTAGTCTCATTGAGATGGACATCTTTCATGAAGACCACATTTTGATTTGACCAAATTTTATATTTTATTGATTTTCTTTGATTTTCCATTCAGAATTTTGTGGGAGCGACACATGGCAACTCGTGGAGCCACCACATGGCACATCCATGCCCATCGATCACCGAGAGGATCTAACGACTCCGATCCCTCTGTCCATTGCAACCCGCTCCTCTGCCTTTTGTGATGGTGACCAAACAACCCACGACCACCACTCCTCTCTGTCGCTCCCACCTCGAGCTCTGATTCCCTTGCCATAACCCACGCATGCTCGAGAAACCACCTATCCACTCACCTCCTTCAGCCAAACCCAACTTCTAGATCCCTCCCTATCCTCCACCATCTCCACTTCTTATGTGAAACCCAACCAATGCTCGTCAAAACCTGTGTGATCAACAACCTTAGAGGCTTATCCGTTATTATCGGGAGAGATCGAGAGCTCCCTGGGTGTTCTTGGTGACAATAAAGAAGCAACCAAGGTTGAGAAATGATATATCTTCTCCCGAGGAGATCGAGAAGGCTGCCACCTCCTCTCATAGAATCGAAGATTGCCTCCTCACTGAGCTTCACCGGCCGCCTCCATCGCTCGCCTTCTTTGCTATAGCCTCTATCAAATCGGGCACCCATCCCACAATCCAATGGCCATCAGATCTCCATGACAACCTACCCGTGCCTCGACCCTAGCCCACAACTTCTGGTGGATACAAAGCAAGATGAAGCTACCACGTGGAGGTTGGTAGCCCTGAGTCTTAGCTCCATGAGCCTTCCCATCGGACACTTCACACATATGCTACGTGGCAAATTGTAGTGAGTCCCTTGTATTTCTAAACAATTCCGTTTGAAGTCCCCTCGTCGACCAGTTCACACGCAAAGCGGGCGCTCCCTTGGAGATTTTGACAAACCCCTTGTGAGTATGGGTAATTTTACTTATATCCATGTACATGTTTTTGTCAGGATTTTAAATCTGTAATTTTTCAATTGCACCATGTCTTCCATGTTATTTTGAATCTTCATTTATTATCATATTTTTATTCCAAAAGTTCATATTGTAGAGTAATTAGTTCTCTATCATTTGATGAAATAATTATTTTGTGATTTGTGATTGATTTATTAATATTATTGTGGTGAAAATTGCAATACTTTTCCCATTGTTATCTCTATGATAAATAATAAATCACCCATTGCTCCAAACATTCTCAAAAATTCACATTTTATAGAATTAGTTGTGTTCTAATGTGTGCCCACAAATCAAGTCATTTGTATGCATATTTGTTTTAGAATAAATTAAGTTGCAAATCTAGTAATTATTTTTTCCTGAAAAGATCTTAATTAGAAATATCTCGGATAATTTGGTTTCTAGAAAATAATTAAGTTTGATAAAAATTAATTTATTGGAAATCACATGGTCTATTTGTTTAATTTATGAGAAAATCATTTGCCATTAGAAAATCCCACAAATTCATAGCAGGTTAATTTCATCACAATTAATTTATTACTAAATATTCAAACTTTTGCATATCAATTTCACGAGTAATTGCAAAAAAATCCCTAAAAAATGTCCATTTTCCATGCATGCTTTTTACATCAGAAAAATACAAAAAATATGTTTTGGATTCCTTATTGGATAAATAATTAATGAAATTAGCTTTCTGGATTTTGGAGTTAATTTGCATATTAATTTAGAATTTCCATCTCTGGCTAATTCAACTTTAAAAATTGACATCTTGCATTCGCATTCCATCATCCCTTGCAAAAACAAATAGCCTAAAAAATTCCCTCGAAAACCTAGCATCTTTATTATCTGAATATTGACCAGAGGAGACAATGACCTTCCTGAGTTTGACCTTGGGCTTGCCCAAAATAAATTTGATGCTTCCCAGTGAATTGAAACATTAATTAATTGGTCATTTTATCATTAATAATTTCTCACCTATAACAAACATCGCTATAATTTCTCATTATTAGTAAGGGCTTTTTAGGGTTTGTCAACAATCTTGACTAAGAGAGGCACGACCCCTGAGGAATGGAGCTAAGAACCTAGTATGTGGCTTCCTTGATTATGACCCGGTCTTGGTGAAGTATCAGTGCTTCTATTATACATGGGTGAGTAGGGATTCGTCTGCTTGCATACTTAGTCCGAAATATTGAACTTAGGCTACCCCTTCACAGGGGTGTCTATCACATAGTCCCGTGTCTTAGTATCTTATAAGGGGGAAGTACTTGATTCACCGCTATTTGCATCCTCACTCTTATTCTTTGGCTTAGTAGTCATCTCAGGACTTATATCAAGGACCTAAAAAAGTGTAGACTACAAGTTATAAAGGAAGTGTGAAGTATGAGATACTTTTCTTGCAGTACTCACTCTCCTACAGGACTAGCCTCTAAGGACTTGCTACAGTATTGAATGAACAACAATTAAAATTGAAAAGCTAAAAATAGTTGAACTCTTATGGCTTCACAGGCATGAGTCGATGAACCCATTGCTTGGTATTTGTTTGAATTATTTTAACATCAAAGATCAGTCCCACAAACTTGCGTTATTTTTCATTTCTTCGGTTTTCATTTCTTTGTATTTTGCTCACATGAGCCTTTTTCATATCCTTTCTTCATTTAATCCTCCTTATTTATCATTGTGTTCAATAATCTTCATCTATTCCTCTTCTTTTCCACGATGTCGACCCATGGACGGTTTAGTCCGGACCTTGCCAACACCCACATTCATTCCATGAATTCGACATATGCAATAATTTTATGTGATTTTTGAGAGTCCTGATTGGACATTGTGAACCACTCCTCAGAGTCCTCGCCTTCTTATCTTCAAGAAATCGAGATCCCTTTTGTCCCGCCATTTCCATTATGGATGGAGATCGATTTCACTTCGTATCAAGTACTTCATTCACTTTTGTGTAGACATTACCCTAATTCTAGACTCATAATTTCACATGGTGCTTATGATCTCTAGTCTGAATGGAATGAAAATCATTGTGCAGATCAAGAGCAGAGCATGGACTCCGTTTAGATCCCTTTGTCTTAGTCTGATTCAGAGATGTCTCCTCAAGGAAAAGGGAATGGACTACAACAGTCAAATCAGGGACCCTGGCTAGATCACAATACCGTGAATGCATATTTGTTTGCATCCATACAATCCATCCAGCAGCAACTTAGAAATCTGGCTCTCTCCCAGGTCACCTTCACCAAAATTCTCAATGACCTGAGGAGAGAAAGAGAGAGCTGATGAGGAGGAGGAGAAATTGAATATGAATAGAGAAGTGTGCCCCTTGTATGGGCAGATGAATCGAGAAGAGAGGCTCTTAGCCTACACTCAAAGAAACCTACAATCATGGCAGTGGCTAGATGATAGAGTGTATTTAGATTCCTTCTGTCCATAAACACTTTGATCTTAAGCCGTAGTTCTTGGCTCTTCTTCCCTCATTCTATGGGAACACAGACAAGGAACCATATATCCATCTCAAATATTTTTCTCGCATATGCCAAATTACACACTACCCTAACATGCGGTTAGGCATAGTTAAATGACCGCCTTTTCATTCATCCTTCAAGACAAGGCTTTATATTGGATCAATCATTTGGGGAAGGTCATGACGACCTGAGATGAGTTGAAGTCTACATTACTCCACAAGTTCTATCCATTAGGTCATCTCAATAAGATATGAGCCAGAATCAACAACTTCTCATTGGGACCACTGAGTCCATTCATGAAGCCTGGGGACATTATAGGATCCTCAAGAAAAGTGCCCCCATCATGACATTACTCGAGCCAGCATGGTCAAATATTTCTTCAGGAGCCTGAGTGCAAAGATTTAGAAGCAGGTTGATGATGGATGACATGTCTCTCATTTCAACAAGGATGAAGATGTGGTGTGGTATATTTTCAAAGAAATGGCCACAAGAGAGGCCACATTATCTTCATCACAAGTATATCAGTGTCAGCCATTGAAACACTACAAGTCCGTCAACACAGCAACATCTCATGAGCATGACAGGAATGAGAGCCCCAACCTCAACATTATAGAGAGCCACCTGCCCAAAGTTTACATTATTAATAATAGATCACATGACCTTAATAAATTATTTGTGATCGAACAGAGAACCCAACATCTAGACAAGCTATACCATATTACTAAGCAATTGGAGCTGACGGGCAGCACAATCAATGCATGCAAGTCTGCGATCCCATTAGTCACGACTCCTGCTGAGCCAAAAGAGCCTTCATCGCCACAGCCACATCATTCGAGGTCACGATAGCCTCAGTTGATCTAGCGCAAGTACTACGTGTAGGCTCTGGACCAAGCACCAATATAACTGTCGCAACAGTAGTTACTCGTCTACAAACCTGAGCCCTAGTCTTATGTGGATCCATGTTTCCCACCTCCACCCCAAATTCTGGATGTGAACAACATCTGGAATAATGTTGCACAACTAGCCTATCCATGCGGACATAAGCTGAGGCAATCATCTGCCATCAGGTCATACCACCAACACATATCTCTACCTTATCACAATACTTGGAGACATAATCACCAATACCATAAGTTGGTGTATCGACAATATCAACAATATTAAAACTATGTAGATGCTTAGAAAAAACAATACCTCCCTCCACCTCAACACTATCAACGTTCTCCTCCTCAGTACCATAATTAGTATTCTCATTGGCAACCTCCAAAAAAATACAAGTATTAATGTGGTCAGCATGTTGAACCATCCGAGGTTGCTCCTGTGAACCGGTCTTATCTTCTTGGCCCAATTGGTGAAGAGCCTAGTAGAGATGATCTGGAAGCTTAATGACCTCACTGCAACCAAAACTCCAATTCCAGCACAAGTCGAGGCCAATCCCAATAGCTTCAAATTAAAGGAGTAGATAGTTTGGGGTGTCTCATCCGATCCGACAAAGTCAGATATTTATGAATTTATGTTATCTAATGTAGTGAGTCTTAGGATTGGTAGGAATCGGTATCCATTTTCCACAACAAAGATGAAGAATAAAGCATCTTCTCGTGAGTCATCATCTTCTGCATCAACCAATCTAGTAACAGAGCTAGGTGAGGAAGAATAAGATGAAGGAGCAACACTAGACCACCACCACCATCCTAAAATACAATAAAATTGGTAAAAACAAAAGGACCAAAAATAGAATAAGAGCCCATGCCAAGACGATCCATCCCAGGATAAAGTCATTTGTGAGCGATCGAGCAGTCAAGGTTAAGTGATATCAAAGGTCGTTGCGACCTCAATCACCCGATCGGACTCAATAAGAAAATCAAGACCATAATTAAGACAATCACAAGCAGAAAAATCAACGTAGCAGTTTCTGCTCTTTATTTAACCTGGTATAGCGACCTGGGTCGAAAACAAGGAGCACAGAAATGTACAAAGTAGTTGCAATCAAAGAAATAAAAACATATTTTTATGGTTTTTAATTTGCAATTTTTTTGTATTATTTTCTAATAAGAAAATAAAAAGCTAAAGACAAGAACAAGCTTTAACAATTTTTATTAGGACTAAAAATCCTCAAAAAATAGAAATAAATATATTTTTATGTTTTGTTTTTCAAATATGCAGATGTTTTTTTTTGTAATTTTATAGTATTTTTATGGTTTTTATCTAATTTTATAAAAATGAAAGAAAAACAAAACATCACAACATTGTACATCCTCGAATCTAAGGCAAATTTAAAGTATCACAAGTACCCAAACGTCTTGGTTGTGATTTTTATATAAAGTAAATAAAAAGATCTAAGTACAGAAAATTAAATCCCAATTTTTTGATTTTTTTGAAATTTTAATGAATTTTAGTGTTTTGTGATTTTTAGGGTTTTTATAAGAGATAATGCAACAAAAATGGTAGAAGTAAAAACAGATAAAGACAACCACACATAAATTTTATAGAATTTATTTTTATATTTTTTTGGTATTTTAGAAAATAGACAGGACATTTTTAGGAGTTTTTTATTTTTCAAAAATTTCAAATAAAATTAAATCTAGTCACAAAAATTATAATAAATATTACACGTTAGCATGAGCTAACTATAATTTTTATGGATTTTTTGGAGTTGATTTAATAATTATTTGATTAAAAATAATATGCACAACTCGCAGGGACCTACTTGCAATTATTGAAAAGTTACAAGCTAATCAATAACAGAATAAAATGCGTAGGGGCTCAAATTTCAAAATTTCTAGATCAACATGCCTTCTACACGTGATCTCGGTTCACATGAGTATAAATGTAAATATAATAAACATTCATTCAATCCATAAGAACTCAAAAGTTCAAGACAATATATGCAAATAAACCAAAAAGTCACGTGAGGCAGCACATGCCTCAGATTTGGAAGGAGTAAAATGCAAATACTGGAAACATAAGGGACTAATAAGCAATAAGTTTGAACTACAACTTTATTTAATATACTAGGAAATAAAGCATAAAAACTGTAAGGATGATAGCACAAAATACCCTCGCAGGGCACGTGCAGGCACGTGGGGGACGCGTGGCATGCTCTGATGGAAGCGGGATGCGTTGCGGATCGTCTACTGTGTCAGATCTGACTCTCCGGAGAATGTTGGCTACGTGACGCTCATTTACGCCAGGTCATCAGATCTAAAGGCCCAAAAGCTGGCCCGTTGGCGGCTTCGATCAGATCTGGAAGGGGTGGCCAATCCAATGGCTGAGAATGGGTCTGGAAGAACAAGACCCCGATGACCTTCACCAGAGTCTCAGATGGGATCCTCAACTCCGATGGTCGATCAGAAGGGTCCGGCAAGGTCGTGGAAGCACCCAACATCGAATGGACGGGCCCGATGGAGAAGCTACCGACCAGATGTGTGTGGCAATGAAGAGGGACCTTGAGCAGCTCCGACGGATCCTCTAGAGGCGTGAACTGGGCTCCCCGTGTGTGTTAGAACCTGTGAAGGCAAGCAGGACTTGGAGCGAAGCTCCGGTCAGGGTTATTGGAGCATGATAGGAAATAAGCGATGGGGGGCGAAGCTCGATCTCCGGCAAAGGGGGTAGAGGAGATCCATGCCTCAATCTCGACATAATAGTCGATCCTAAGGGTGATCAGATTGTGGGGGAAGATGGAGGGTGATGCAGTGTGTCGATATGAACGGACGGGTTTGGATATCAAGGTTCCGACCCACTAGTCGGAGCAGGTGGATGTGAGGCGGAGCTATATGGAGTGAATGGATCAAACTGGGAAATGGACATGAAATGAAGGGTACTTGGAGGAGAGAACATGTTCTTAAGCTCCAGGCAGAGGGGGTCGATGAGGTGATGGCCTGTACCATGCTGCGGAAGACAAGGAGGCTGAACGCGGTGGCGCTCGCCGACCACATAGCTGAGCTACGTCTCCTGACCACCAAACTCTAATCCGAGCGGTTCCTCCGGTAGCTGTCACTCCACTTGAGGTCTCTAGGTCTGGGAAAAGAGGAGAGGAATGAGCTAGGGCTGCTGGGAGGTGGAAGAGATGCTATATAGGGAGCTCGAGGATTTAGAAGAATCGACAAAAAACACGAGACTCGAGAGAGATTCAAATCATCCAAGGAATCCACGAGGATCACGGAGTTCCGAGGAATCATGGATCTAGGAATCGAGGCGAGAGGAGCTTTAATTTGGCTGAAAAAAATTGGAGAAGAGACTCCGACAACGAGTTTTTGACATGACCCGAGCTAGGAGGGGGCGTTGACCGGGGTCAACAAACCCCCTGGACCAATCAAAAAATAGGAATTTACATAATACTTACAAATTCAATAAAAATAGTAAATGGCTTTAAAATAAAAAGTTTATAAAATGGAAAATATTTATTTTTTTTCAAACTTTTTTTCTATGATTTTAATTTATTTTTATGGAAAATAAATAAATCTCTATACAGTATAATGTATTATATGCATGTATAATATACCTATGTATTATGTACATTAATTTTTATTTTGTTATTTTAACACAAATACCCCAATTTTTATATTTTTTATTTACAACATAATTTGTGGATTATAAAAAATTATTATTTTATTTTTATTCTTCTTTTACAGGTATATAATAAATAAGGAGTGAGACATATATACATGTATTTTGTACAAGTGATAGATGATTTTATTTTTATTTTTCAATTTATTTTTAAATTTTTAGGACTATATACAAGGAGGTAGAAAAGCATTTTATTTTTATTTTGTCAAAAATAATTATTTATAGATACAAGCAATATATAGCATAGAGGGGGCTGTATCTCTCTCGACTTATTTTGTTTGGCGATCAGGTCAAGGCTTGACCTTCTCTTAGGGTTCGGGTCACTCTGTATTTATTCTAAATACCTCCTTCCTTTTTATTTCCCTTTATTCTTTTATTTTTGCACAAATACTTGTTAAATACACAAAGTTAACAAATGCATGTTGAATGCTAACTCATTGTATCTACACCTATTTACATGACGCTTTGCCAAGATAAATAGCTAAAATAAAAGAAGAAAGAGTGATAATCAAAGATTCATCACCCCCTATACTTTGCCTTTGCTAGTCCCTTTGCAAACACTTATTTGAAAAAGAAGTGAAAAAGAAAAGAAAAGAAAAAGAAGGAGAATCGAGGTTGATTATTAAACTTGTCTAAATTGAAGTATGGAGCTCAGTTAGACCTTTGGATTATTAGTATATCGGAATCTTATTTGGACCTAGGTTTAAGACTCAACAATCTCTAAGTTCCACCAATCTATGGTCAGGACTGGTCGATAATTCAGATTACAACAAGTCTACATACATAAACTCTAATGACCATGAATCTTTTCTTGTACTCTGTAAGTGATATGTAGCTCCCCACCTCAGAAATGACAAGGCAACAACCTCCCTCAACAAGGTAACTCTAATTCTCTAGTCTTGCAGCTCTTTCCTCGAGGAGCATTATATTCCCTTCTAAGTTCAAGTTCAACCAGCTCAAGAAGAGGGGGAAGAAGAGAATGGACCATGACTAGTGTAGCCATGTATCCTTGGGAGCCTATCCAGTGTAGCTAAGTCTCCCGCTGCAAGCTTCATGCGATGAGAAGGTGTAACATAAGCTTTGCTTTATTTGGCTATATACAATATGACGGCTATTTCATTTTCTATCAGGCACGCCACTTTTTTGGAGTTTTTCTTTCTTTTGCACATTTTTTCGATGTGCATATGTAAAACATATCTACATGGTGCTGCATATATACATAAGTACGTTTTCCTCTTGATCCAGTAGACTATTCCTCTTTTGAAGCATTATTGCAACCCACAACTCCTATCTTTAGACCTCAACACCACCAGACCAAGTTGAGGTGCACTTCCTTCCTTAAAGGAAGACAAGAGGTTCCTCCTAGAAGTACTACCCTCGTATGCTACCCCAAGCCAAAGGAAACTGCCTCCTGACCACCTCATTTGTATGGAGCTTAGTGTAGAGTGTTGGTGCAAGTAAATCCATTATCTGTGAGAGTCATGTGTGCGTTGTTAAGTGTTCTACTTTGGCTCATCAAGATGACATGTGATCATAGCCTTGTGGACTCAAAAAAATAAGTCACCAATGGACCTGAAGAGTCTCAACCCTAAATCCTATAAGATTCCTCTTAGAATTAGGTGGATTAAGGTCTTAACCAAGCTCCATTTTCCCATTTAATTCCAGGCTAGTTTAAATGTCAACTATGAATTAAAAGAATATACAAAAATCTTTTTATGCAAAGTTTTTGAGAATGTGCAAAATTTTTAAAATTATTTGACTCCATGCATGAGTGCAGAAGTTCTGCAATCTATTTACAAACATTTACACAAGTGTTTTTGCAAACTTTAATTTTTCAAACTTTTTAAAAAAGAATTTTGTAGTACATATGTAATTTTGATACAAAAGTATTTGCAAACTTTTTACAAACAAAACATTTTTAAAAACATTTGTACAAAAATAATTTTTAGAAAAAGCTATGTATGTGCAAGAAAGGATTTTATGTACAAGAAAAATTTTAAAAAAAATTGCAGTTTTTTGATAAAGGATTTTAGCCATTTTATTTATTAACACACTCACACAAAGTACGAGTTATGGCTAAAGTATATATGTAATATATACAACACCCCCTATACTTAGCTCGAACGATGTCCTAAGAGTGAACAAAGAGCGATGAAGAAGAAATAACTCGTGCTTAGTATAAAGACGTGAAAAGAAAGGTTATACTACAGCGACTAATCAAAGAATAGCAAGAATGGAGTTCAGTGATTCCCCCTATACTTAGGATCAAGTAATCCTAAGTATAGCAGAACGTACATAAAGGGAAAATCGAGTGAAAGGATATACATGGTCTACCTCCCCTATACTTAGGGTAAAATATTCCTAAGTATACGTAGCAAAATAGAGGCAAAAGGAATCAACAGAATAATAAAAAATCTGACACCCCCTATACTTAGGGTAAAATACATCTTAAGTATAACATAATCACAAGATGTGTATGGGGTGTTAGACTAAAGAATGAGATGATATGGACATCTGGATCTATATAAGGCGGAAGATAGTGATAATCAGGCGTGAGATGCAACTGAAGTGAGTCAAAGACCATATCTCATGCAAAATGAATCGGGGTGACGTCAACGATCAGCAGCTCATGATCCAGATATGATTTGAGGCGCTGACCGTTAACACGAAAGGTAGATTCAGATGACATCTCAGATAAGTCGATACTACCATTGTCATGCACCTTTCAGACCAGGTATTGTCCTTTCCACTTACTCTACAACTTCCCTGGAAATAATCTAAGCCTGGCATCAAACAACCATACTCTATGATCGGGCTCAAACTGCTTATGGCTCATATAGGAATCATGCCATATCTTTACTCGCTCCTTATATTGTAGGCTGCTTGAAAAGGCTGTATCTCTAAGCTCCTCCAGGGCTGCCAATTCAGCCTTCCTTTGATCTCCAATACTCTATGGATCTAATAATATATCAGTGACAACCCAAATGACTTATGCTTAATATCAACTGGTAAATGGTAGGGCTTGCCAAAAACGAGACGAAAGGGAGACGTACCTAAAGGAGTCTTGAAGGAAGTTCGATATGCCCAAAAGACTGAGTCCAAAAGCTGCGACCAATCCTTTCGGTCTGGGCAGACTACCTTCTACAGTATTGTCTTGATCTCCCTATTCGATACTTCAGCAAGACCATTGGCCTGAGGATGATATGGAGTGACAACTCGATGGTCTATACTGAATTCGTTAGCAAGGTCCTTTACCTTGTCATTGTTAGAGTGAGACCCCCCGTCAGATATCAATACTCTAGGCACCCCGAACCATGAAATGATATTCTTAATCAAAAATTTGCAAACAGTCTTAGCATATGCGATTCGAGCAGGTATGGCCTCAACCCAACGACTCACATAATCAACAACCAACAGAATGTACTAGAATCTCTGACTCTTAGGGAATGGACCCATGAAATCGATGCCCCATGCATCAAAAACCTCACAGAAGTGAATGGGCTGCATCGGCATCATATCATGTTGTCCACAAGTGCCCATCCTCTTACAATCAGTACACCTCTTCACGAATTCATCAGAATCCTTGAAGCGAGTAGTCCACTATAGGTCGTATTGGAGCACTTTATGTGATGTTTTCCTCCCAGAATGATGTCCTCCTACCTCAAGCTTGTGGCAGTATGTGAGGACGCTATGGTGCTCCTCCTGAGGAATGCACTGACGCCAGATGCTATCCCCTCCTTCATGATAAAGGATGGGATCCTCTCAAGGGTAGGACTTGGCCTTCGCTAGGAAAGTCTCAAGTCACTGCTTGGGAGAACCTTGTGGAACTTTCTTGGTAACAAGATAGTTCACAATGTCAGCGTACCATGGGAGCGAGGCGATAGCAAGGATCGCCTCATATGGGAATGTCTCTGTAATGGGATCGGTCTGCTCAGATTCCTCAAGATTTTCTAATCAGGAGAGATAATCCGCCACTACATTCTTGACTCTATGTTTATCCTTAATCTCAATATAAAACTCTTAGAGTAGAAGGTTCATCTAGTCAGCCTTGCTTTGGCATCCTTCATAGCTATAAGGTACCTGATGGTGGTATGATCAGTAAAGATAGTCACTTTGGATCCAAGAATATACGATCTGAATTTGTCCAGGGAAAAGACTACGGCTGGCATCTCTTTCTTTATAACAGTATAATTCCGCTACATGGAATGCAATGTATGGATAGAGTAGTGAATGACAAATGGTACTCCATCCCTCCACTGTCCGAGCACCGCCCCTACGGCAAAATTAGAGGCATCCATCATGATCTCAAATGGGAGAGACCAATCAGGCGGCTGGAGAACAGGAGTCTCAACAACTAAGTTTTTTAGAGTCTCAAATGACACAAGACACTTATCATCTACAATGAACTCGGTGTCTTACGTCAGCAAATCAGTCAACGGTCGGGGAATCCTAATGAAGTTGTGAATGAAACGTCGGTAAAAATTGGCATGCCCCAGAAAAGACCGTAACTATCGCAGGTTGGATGGTGGATTAACTTTCCTGATGATATCCACCTTGATTGGATCAACCTCCATGCCCCTGTTGGAGATGATATGACCAAGCACCGTTACCTGAGTCACCATGAAGTGACTCTTCTCCCAAGATAAGACAAGATGAATCTCTATGCAGCGCTTAAGAACACGGTCTAGGCAGTCAAGATAAGAATCAGACCCATAGTCGTAGACCGAGAAGTCATCCATGATGACTTCTAAACAGTCACCCACCATGTCCGAGAATATGGACAACATGCCTTTGGAATATCGTCGGGGTGTTACATAGACTAAAGGGCATCCGTCAGAAAGCATAAGTCCCGAACGGATAGGTGAATATCATTTTATCCCGGTCTTCGGGCACTATGGCCACCTGATTGTATCCGGAGTACCCGTCAAGAAAGAACTAATGACTCTTCCCCAGCTATCCTCTCTGAATTCTGATCAATAAAAGGCAGTGGGAAATGATCCTTCTTGGCGGCCTGATTCAATCTTCTGTAGTCCATACAAACCCTCCACGAAGTGGGTACCCAGGTAGATATCTCCTTTCCAGAATTGCTCACAACTGTAGTGATACCCGTATTATTGGACACCACTTGCAATGCACTAACCCACTTGGATTTGGAGATGGGGTTGATAAAATCAGTACTCCACCATTTCGATATTTCCTTCATAACTACCTCTCAAGGATTCGGGTTCAGCCATCGTTGGAACTCACATGATGGCTTAGCGTCCTCTTCGAGATAGATATGGTAAGAGCATAGGGCCGGACTTATCCCCTGGAGATCAGATACACTCCATCCTATTGCCTTGCATTTCTTTTCAAGAACCTCCATCAAACGAGATTCTTGCTCTCCAGTCAAATTTGGTGAGATAATGACTGGGTACATCTCATGCACACCCGCAAGGAATCTATACTTCAATGATTGTGGCAAAGGCTTCAGTTCTGGGAAACTGGGAGCTGGTAAATCTGGCCTTTGAAAGGTCTGAGTGAATGCAACCAGATCTGATCGAGAGAACTCTCGCTGATCATACAAAATCGGTGAAGATTCTGCTGGTATATCTGTACTCGGTGCTGGCACGACCTCCACCCTAAATGCTGGCTCTGGAGAAATCAGACAAGGCAATAGATTGTCAAACTTTGCCCAGTCTATGTCTGAATCTGAGGGATTTGAATCAGAATCACAAGATACAAAATCTGCCTCGCTATCCTGAACGCGGTCGTCAGCCTCAAAAGTGTCCTCAGCCAAAAGTATGCTCTCCGAACTATCCTTTGTTGTAAACTGTGTATTTGTAGCATCTGAAGGTGAAAGAAGGGCTCGTAAAACGTGATCGGACCAAGAGACTTCATCATCAGTGATCACAAAGTTGCACTCCTGATAGATGTCTCGCTCTACGTCTGTCGTCTGCTTTGCATCAGTAAACTGCTCTGAGAAAGCTGAGTCTCGTGCTCTGGTCTCATCGATCATCTCTATTTGTGTACTCTCAACCTCGACGTGAAAGTACATCTTCCCACAATCATGGTCGGACACCGCCTTGGCTGTGGCCAAGAATGGACGTCCTAGAATGATGGGGGTATCGGTCACCAATTAAGAGATCTCCATGTCCAACACAACGAAGTCCACGTGGAATTTCAGGCCCTGAATTGTGACGACCATGTCCTTCAACAACCCCTTCAGCTTCTTGACAGATCAACCAGTAAACTGAAGGATTATCCTACTTTGTCGAAGAGGGCCAAACTCGAATCAGTCGAGTAAGGCTGTCAGAATGAGGTTGATAGAAGAGACACTATCTAATAGAGTACGATCAAGCCTCTGCTCATGAATATGGCATCTAACATAGGGAGCTCCTGCATATGGCCTCTTGGTTGGCAGACGGTTTTAAATAGCGAAGAAAGTGGCACGGGTCAGCACATGGATCTCTACATGATGCTTCCTCTTCTTCCTGCGAATAGTGGTCTTCTCTCTCAAGTTCTTCTAGAAGAGAGGGATGTGCTCAAGTGCCTATTGTTGAGTCAGCTTGATATGGAATCTATCAATCATCTGTTGGTTGAACTCTAACTGTTGATCCTTTTTTGGATTTTCTTTTTTATTCCCCATAGCCAAGCGGAGTGCTTAGGGGAAAGAGATGGTTGGGCCCTCGGATAGGAATAAGTTCCTCCTGCTGCGAAGGCATGGAATCCATACAAGTATCATTAATCATTACATATGGACTCGAAGATGAAGAAACCTTTCCTTTATTATTATTTTTTGGTATTTTTCATATAATCAAGGGGTACAGAAACTGGAGAAAGCACTACTGGAATAGAAGGGGTGGCCTCAGTACCACCCACGACATCATGTGTTGCGGCATCAACACCGCATTCTGGCTTAGCATGGGGGACTCTGGTGGCATCAGTACCACCCTCTGTATCTAGAGAAGTGATGGCCTCAGTACCGTCGACTGGATCAACATCCTTGGTGGCATCAGCACAACTATCAAAATCATCCTAAGAAGCATAAGCATCGTTATCCTCCTCGCCTAGCGCTCCTGCATCCTCGTGGTGTCTTCACTCAGACGAGGCACCACTGGCTGGCATCCTACTGCTCCTAAGTGTAAAAAAGTCAGCATCAAATGTATATGAAGCACTGTTACCCAATAAATCACTAGGAGTGGTAGTTTTTGAGAACTGTAGCTACTCAGATTTTCTTTTTAGATTACTCAGGTTGGGCTCGATCTGATCAGACAAGGCGACCTTTCCTTTCATGATCTCCCTCATCTCTTAGCGGAACTCGTCCATCTCCCGCTTGAATGTGGCCTGCTAATCTGAGAGTCGATGGGCTAGATCATTAAGAGCAGGGTTCTCATGGGCTGGCCCATGAGAACCAGATGGATTACCTCGCTGAAAGGGAGTTTGTTGCTGGAACTGGTGAGGGGAAGGCTGAGAATACTGCTGAGGCTGCTACTGGTGCTGCCTCCACTGCTATCCCTGTTGGTTGGGACGAGGATCTTGCTAAAAATGCTATTGTTGTGGTTGGTGGTAAAACTAGGGCTGCTATTATGAATATTGACCGAACTGTCCACCCTAAGCTGGAGGCTGCTGCTGGGATGAGGCGCCTCCAGTCGACCACCTAAATCCAAGATGATCTTGGCAGATCCAAGCTGCTGCCGGTGGTACCATATCCCGTTAACTTCCATCAACGGCTCCTACTCATAGGGGGATGGAGGAAGAACTGCTAGTGGATGATCCTTTTGATACACCACCATCTGAGTGTCCTGAGATGGTGGTGGCTGAGGGTACTGGTGCTGTAGCAGATGGTATGGCTCCCCCTGGATGTGGTGGACTTAATGAAGCTGGGCGGGGTGCTATGATGAGCTGCTGCTAAGATCAACCCGTGACCTGAGATAGGGCTGAGAAGCCGTCTATGCCTCTTAGAGACAAATGATCTGGGTCTTCAGGTCACTCAAAGTCTGTGCCAATTGATCGGTCTAAGTAATGAACTGGTACTGCTTCTTCTCGATGATCTCGATGCGGTCCAGCTTCTTGCTGATGATGCCCATATAAGTGGCCGACGACTCTGCCCGTGTTGTGGCTGTTGAATAAGAGGTAGATGGACTGACATTAACCCGTGATATCCTGTGATAGGTCACAGCCTGGGTTAGAGGCTTCCCTTGAGTGTAGAGCCTAGTCTGAGACATTAGTGTGTAGTTATCGGCCATTTCCTCATAGATGGCCCAGACTTGGTCTCCGTCTTTGTCAAAATAGGAGCCCCCACAAGAAGCATTCACTACCCCTGTAGCTCCGATGTCATCCCACAAAAGAATCTCTATACAAGATTGGGCTTAGAGATATCAAGATGTAGACACCGGTCAATGAGCTCACGGAATAGATCCTACGCCTCATGGAATTGCTCGTTGGGGATCATGGAGAAATTGTTGATCAGAGCTCACGCTACGTTCGTCCGGCCGAGTGGATAGTACTTATTCAAGTACTCAATCCAGAGTTGTTCTCATGAAGTGACATATCTCCCTAAATATTTCAGCCAGTAGGCTGCTCTGTCGACCAGGGAGAAAGGGAATGCCATCATTTTGATAGTGTCCTTGTCCACGAATCTGTCGTGGACAGTGCTGCAGATCATCTCATATTCCTGTAAGTGAAAATATGGTTCCTCGGTGGCAAGCCCATGGAATTTGGGCAATAGTTGAATGGTCTGAGGGGGGACCTTGAAATCTCCAAAAATCGTTGGAAGCTGAATCCAACGATGTGTAAGAGTCTCACTAGGGTTGTGATGCTTTCTCATCCGCCTAGCTGGTCGGACTGGCTCCTATGTCTCCTCTAGATGTCCTCCGTCTCCTTCTCCAAACTCTAGTATCTCTCCACCGCCTGCTCGGTTCGTCTCTCCTATGTCTGCTTGCATCTGTACCATTTCTCGGCATACCACTACCGTGATGGCTCCCTGGTCTCTAATCTTCCACTACATCCTCTCCATGGAGGCAAACAATGTGTTGTTGATGGTGCCCTGGTCTAGAAAATATGTGGTACTCTGGGGCTGCCCATCGGTGTGCTCCTCGTTGCTGGCCATCTCTTGGGTCTCTACAAAGGCAAAAGATCCGAACTGTGGTACCGTCAAATGAATGAATATCTGTGTTGGTATCTACTTGGGCACCTCGGGACTGGAAGAAGGGTGATCGAGGGGGAACAGGGTGGAATCAAACTTAGGTTCGGAGAACGGGTCTAGGCTCTCGCGAACCTACCTAGATGAATTGGGCGGATTGCTCGAAAGTGGTGTAGCCAAAGGCTGCCTAAGGGACATTCGACCCATCATCGTGATGTAGAGAAAAGGAGGATGGGATCTGGACACAAACAAGATGGTAGTCAAACCCCCAATTTACCTACACAACGCGGAGCTGATGACCGTGAAGGTTCGGTCGATTATCTTATCAATTTTACTTAAGCGGTAATTTAGTGTAGCAGGGTGATTAAGCGAGCTGGTAGGAACCCGTAACCCTCAAAAGACTGGACCAACCCCAAAATTAGATTTTCACAGTCAGTACGAGTTGCGGACCGTTTACCGGCTACCCGATCAACCCGATCAGTTAAGGACGTCACGGTCTGCTTTATCGGTTACTGGAGAGATCCTCACTGGAAAACGACTAGTCCTGAAGCTAGTAGTCTGATGAAGGTTTAGGTGTAGCTCTAGCCAAGTGTGCGGGTCACTCTCTCGCGTTAGCAAACCAAACAATGAGGCGATTACTCTCCCAAGACAAATTGTTAGGTAATGTATATTTTGGGATCAAGTTTGTTTAGCCATCCCAATTTTATGGTTATCACTTTTTAGGTAGTTTGCAATTGGCAAGCAAACACCTAATGAATTTTTCGATCTCCTGATTATTTAAAGTCCAATAATAAGGGGGGGGAAGTCGAAAATACCTATGCGCGATCAAACACTATGATGCATGCAAAGTAAGAGATGCGTAACTATCACCAGCAGTCTACAAGAAGGGTGATCTGCGCATAAATTTAAAGATTGAATTTTAAACTAATCTAAATGATGCAAGAAGAAAACAACCATAGATGAGCAATTTCTAAGCATGAAGAACTGTAGTTAACTGGTCAGAGGGAGAGGTCGGAGTTTGGTCTCTTGTGTCGATCGGTGTCTGCCACAACGGATCCTGCATGCGTTGTATACGACCTCTAGCGGGTGACCTCTCAAGCGACCAAGTTAACTTTTTATTAATGATTTATTAAGTAGGTCCAATTACGAACTATAGGTGCATGCAAATAGTTAGGGATTGGGCCTTAATAAGTTACATCACAATCAAATAAATTCCTAGATCTAGGGGCCAAACTCTTTGAGAATCAAAGGAAATACAAGGCGAAGAAAAATCAAAACCGGTGAAAAACCGTAGTGAGGTCCCCCGAGCACACCAGTGCTCGGTGAAATAGACCACGATATATGCCAAGTCCAAAAAGGTCCTATGTCTCCATGTATTATTACAATAATAAATAAATCTGCTGAAAAATAACTAAGTTACTCCACTCTCTAAAAGATACGGCTATTCCCTGCTCCTGCTCCTCCTCGATTACGGGTATCCTCCAAAGTGTCCTCCAGTGATTCCTCGCACAAAAAGGGAAACATAAACGGGTCAGAAAGCAATTATAACAAATAGAGATAAAAATAAATAAAAATAAAAAGAAGAAGGCTGAAAAGTGACTACTAAGCTGTGCTCCCCGGCAACGATGCCATTCTGGTGAGCGATCGAGCGGTCGAGGTTAAGTGATATCAAAGGTCATTGCGACCTGAATCACCTGATCAGACTCAACAAGAAAATCAATACCACAATTAAGACAATCACAAGCACAAAAATCAATGTAGCAGCCTCTGCTATTTATTTAACATGGTATAGCGACCAGGGTTGAATACAAGGAGCACAAAAATGTATGAAGTAGTCGGCAATAAGAGAAATAAAAACATATTTTTTGGCTTTTAATTTACAATTTTTTATATTATTTTCTAATAAGAAAATAAATAGCTATAACAAGAACAAGCTTAAACAACTTTTTTTTGGCCTAAAAATCCTCAAAAATTAGAAATAAAGATATTTTTATGTTTTTCAAATATACAAATGTTTTTGGTAATTTTATGGTATTTTTATGATTTTTATCGGATTTTATAAAAAAGAAAGAAAAATAAAACAAGACAACAGTGTACATCCTCGACTCTAAGGCAAATTTAAAAAATCAAAATGCCTAAACATCGTGGTTCTGATTTTTATGATAAATTAAATAAAAAGATCTAATCACAGAAATTGAAATCCCAATTTTTTTAATTTTTTTTGATTTTTTAATGATTTTTACAAGATTTTTAGTGTTTTGTGTTTTTTAGGGATTTTATAAGAGATAATGCAACAAAATGGTACTGAAGTAAAAACACACAAAGATAACTACAAACATTTTTTTATAGAATTTCTCAGATAATTTTTATATTTTTTTGGTATTTTAGAATATAGACAGGAATCTTTTTAAGGGTTTTTTTAGAAAATATTGAATAAAATTAAATCTAGTCACAAAAATTACCATAAATATTATACATTAGCATGAGCTAAATATTATTTTTGTTGTTTTTGGAGTTGATTTAATAATTATTTGATTGAAAATAACATGCACAACTCACAAGGATCTACTTGCAATTATAGAAAAGTTACAAGTCAATCAATAACATAATAAAAAGCGCAGGGGCTCAAATTATAAAATTTCCAGACCAACATGCGCTCCACACGTGATCTCGGTTCACAGGGGTATAACTATAAATATCATAAACTTCCATTCAATCCATAATAGCTCAAAATTTCAGGATAATACATGGAAATAACCCAACAAGTCACATGGGACAACACATGCCTTAGATTTCGAGGGACTAAAATGAAAATACTGGAAACATAAGGGACTAGTTAGCAAAAAATTGAACTACAACTTTATTTAATAGACTAGGAAATAAAGCATAAATACTGAGGAAGGTTAGCACGAAATACCCTCGCAGGGCGTGTGCGGAGCGTGTGGGGGATGTGTGGCGTGCTCCGATTGAAGCGGGGACATGTGATGCGTATCGTCTATTGTGTCAGATCTGACGCTCCAGATAATGTCAGCTACGTGAGGCTCAGATGCATCAGGTCGTCAGATCTAATGGCCCAAAAGTTGCCCTAGTTGGCAGCTCTGATCAGATCTGGCAAGGGTGGGCCGATGCAATGGTGGAGAGCAGGACTGGAAGAACAAGACCCCGACGACCTTCACCAGAGTCTCATATGGGATCCTCGACTCCGATGGTCGATCGGAAGGGTCCGGCAAGGTCGCGGAAGCATCCCACGTCGAATGGATGGGTCCGATGGAGAAGCTACTGGTCAGATGTGCATGGTGGTGTAGAGGGACCTGAAGCAGCTCTGGCGAACCCTCTAGAGGCGTGAACTGGGCTCCCCGTGTGCATTAGCACCTGCGAAGGCAAGATGGACTCGGAGCGAAGCTCCGGTCGGGGTTATTGGAGCACGCTAGGAAAGAAGCGATGGGGGGGCGACGTTTGATCTCTGACAAAGGGGGTAGAGGAGATCTATGCCACAGTCTCGATAACACGGTCGTTCCTAAGGGAGATCAGATTTTGGGGGAAGTTGGAGGGTGATGCGGTGCGTCGATCTGAATAGATGGGTTTGGATATCGGGGCTCTGACCCACTGGTCAGAGCAGGTGGATGTGTGGCAGACATAGATGGAGTGAATGGATCAAATCGGGAAATGGACAGGAAATGAAGGGTACCTGGAGGTGAGAACGTATTCCTGAGCTCCAGGCTCGTCGGCCACGTAGCTGAGCTACGTCTCCTGACCACCAAACTCCAATCCGAGGGGTTCCTCCGATAGCTGTCACTCCACCTGAGGTCTCTAGGGCTGGGAAAAGAGGCGAGGAACGAGCTAGGGCTGTTGGGAGGCAGAAGAGATTCTATATAGGTAGCTTGAGGATCTAGAAGAATCGACCAAAAGCGCGAGACCCGTGAGCGATTCGGATAATCCAAAAAATCTGCGAGGAACGCGGAGGTCCAAGGAATCATGGGTCTAGGAATCATGGTGAGAGGAGATCGGATTCTGGTGGGAAAAATCGGAGAAGAGACTCCAACGATGGGTTTTCGACCCGACCCAAGCTAGGAGGGGGCATTGACTGGGGTCAACAAACCCTCCTAGACCAATCAAAAAAATGGAATTTACATAATACTTACAAATTCAATAAAAATAGTATATTGCTTTAAAATAAAAAGTATATAAAATGTAAAATATTTATTATTTTTCAAACTATTTTTCTGTTATTTTTATTTATTTTTATGAAAAATAAATTAATCTCTATACAGTATAATGTATTATATACAGGTATAATATACCTATGTATTATGTACAATAATTTTTATTTTGTTATTTTCGCACAAATACCCCAATTTTTCTATTTTATTTATTTACAACAATTTTTGAAGTATAAAATAATTTTCATTTTATTTTTATTCTTCATTTACAGGTATATAATAAATAGGGAGTGAGACATATATACATGTATTTTGTACAAGTTAAAGATGATTTTATTTTTATTTTATTTTTCTAATTTTTGTTTTATTTTTAGGACTATATACGCAGAGGTAAAAGTAACATTTTATTTTGATTTTGTCAAAAATGATTATTTATAGATACAAGTAATATATAGTATACAGTGGGCCCTATCTCTCTCTACTTATTTTGTTTGGCGATCAGGTCAAGGCTTGACCTTCTCTTGGGGTTCGGGTCACTCTGTATTTATTCTAAATACCTCCTTCCTTTTCCTTTTCCTTTATTCTTTTATTTTTGAACAAATACATGCTAAATATACAGAGTTAAGAAATGCACGCTGAATGCTAACTCATTGTATTTACACTTATTTCCATGATGCTTTGCCAAGATAAATAGCTAAAATAAAATAATAAAGAGTGAGAATCAGAGATTCATCAGTCATAGAAGAAACTGATCCAAAGCTGATTGACAAAGCCAAAGCTTCTGTGAATTCATTTTTTCTTGTTTTGCATGACGACCCACCTTCTTGCTAACCATTTGTAAATAATGATGTAATTAAAAACAATGCTTTTGGTTTTGTTAATATTCATTTTCCTGATGTAATATAAAACTCCAAAAAAATTAAAAAGTTGATAATTGCTTTGTTTGATCCCAACATTGTTAAGATTATTCTCATGTTTTTGAAATACCATTATTGAAGATCATGGAATACATTCCAACTATGATGAAAGGTTTGAAAGAAGCATGTGCCTCAAATCATCAACCCTGTAAGAACATACTCAGTAGAGGAGAAAAACACATGTTAACCATGGTCAAAGTGAATGCTATCAGTGATCTCCCATAGAAGAATAAAGAAAAGCTAGCACCTTTGATCACATGTGAGATTTCCGATCAGATATTTGAGCAAACTTTCTTAATGAGAGTTCCTTTCTAAACCTCATGTCCTCATCATTGCTTTAGAATTCGGGATGGGTCAACTTAAATCCATACACATGATCCTTCAGTTTGAGGATCGATGCATTAAGCGGTACATAGGTATTTTAGAGGATGTTATCGTTACCATGCAGGATATGCGCTTCCTAGTGGACTTTGTTTTCCTGGACATTGATTCACATCCACAATTACACCAGACCCCTCTTATTCTTGGTAAGTCGTTCCTTCAAACAACCAAAGCGGTGGTTGATTAAGGGTTTGGAAAGGTCACATTCTGCTCCTACAATAACAAAGTGACCATGGATATGATCAATGACCAAAAAACCGCAAAGAGCACATCTGATGAACGCAAGTCGGAACTAGAAATAGATGTTTGTGACAATGTGGATATCAATGATAAACAATTATCTTTGAATGACATTTTAACACATGAAATCCTCTCTTCAGTGGAGGACCTGACGAGCATTGTCCATCCTTGCTCCATTGCTAATAGAGAGACAAAATCAGAGTCACTGATCAGCCTATTCTAAGAAGATTCAAGCCAAATTGAATAAGAAAAGTTTGTTACAAACATGTTTAATACATTTTTATTAGAGCCAAGAGTGATAGAGATGGACAACACCTCATTAATTTCAATACATTCACCTACTAGCATCGTGTTAGAAGTGTACGTGGAGCAGACCCCACAATTACCTGAATTAAAACAACACCGACATGTCTAAAGTATGCTTTCTTTGCTGGTTAATTGAATATGTATATGGTCATCGTATGCAGCAGGCTGACGCTGGATCAGGTATCTCGCTTGCTCAAGGATCTAGAGAAAAACCGCAAGGCACTTGGTTGGAAAGTTTTAGATCTCCGAGCGATAAATCTAGACTTGTGTTCACACCACATCTATCTTGAAGAGTGATTGCAAACCGTCCCACAAATTTAAGTGAAGGTTAAACCCTAATTTACGGGATGTGGACATGATGAAAATCACAAAATAGTCTGAACCTAGCTTCATTCGCCCCATCTCCGACTCAAAGTAGGCGATCCCTCTGCTTGTAGTAAGAAATCAGGGATCATCGTGGTTACAAATGACCAAGAGAGGAGATTTCTAATAAATTACCACATCGTGGAGCGTTTGTGTTGACTATCGGTGCTTTAGTGCAGCTATGAAGGACCACTTTCCTCTGCCATTCATTGATCAAGTGCTTGAAAGATTGTCCAGGAAAGAGTTCTTCAGCTTTTCATAGGGGAACTCTAGGTATAATCAAATGCCATTTCCCACCATGAGAAGACTACATTCACCTATCCATTTGGAACCTAAGCCTTTAGAAGAATTCCCTTTGGATTGTGCAATGCCCTTGCTACATTCCAATGGTGCATGTTAGTTGTCTTTTCCAATATGGTCGGTAGTTCTCTCGAGGTTTTCATGGATGATTTCTCAGTCTACGGTGACAACTTCGATTCTTGTCTTGACCACCTAGACTGAGTGCTTCAAAAGTGCCTTAATGTAAATCTAGTTTTGTTATGGGAAAAGATCCACTTCATGGTCACTGAAGGGATTGTGTTGGGTCATGTCATTTGAAAACATGGCTTGGAATTCTACCTTACCGAGGTGCACATGATTGTTAAACTTGAGGCACCTCGAACTGTGAAGAGTTTCAGGTCATTCCTTGGGCATGTTGGTTTCTATAATAGATTAATGAAGGACTTGAACAAGATTGTTCGACCTCTCATAGAGTTGTTATGCAAGGAGACCGAGTTCAGGGTTTATCATAAGGTTCTACAATCATTTTATCATTAGAAAGATCTTGTCATGCATGATCCTATCCTACAACCACTCGATTAGTCTCTTACATTCTAGATCATGACAGATGCATCGGATTTCATAGTAGGGGATGTGTTTGGACTAAGAAGAGAAAACTTACGCTATGCCATTCACTATGACAACAAAGACATTAGATGACGCAAAGGAAAATTACACAATTATAGAGAAAGAATTACTTGCACTGGTTTTTGCCATAGAGAAGTTCATATCCTATTTGCATAGATGGAATATCATTTTTTATACTTACCACTCTTCTATTTAGTACTTACAGCAGAAGAAGGATGTCAAATTACGCTTACTCAGATGGATCCTTCTCCTCTAGGAATTTTACTTCGAAGTAAGAGTCAAGCCTAGTGTTCGGAATGTAGTAGCATATCATTTGTCCAGAATTAAATGTAGGGATACTCAACTGAGCAGTGCAACGATCACATAGACCATTCCTGATGAATCTATTCTCAGTGTGGCTTCTCTCCCATGGTATGCCAATATTGTGAACTACCTCGTATATGTGGTAGTCCAACAAGATTGGATGAGAGTCAAGAAGGACAAATTCATATCCGACATTCATTTTTACTAGTGGGAAGCTCCCTACATATTAAGTGAAGGTTCATATTGCACATGGAATCAGTGTATGCCTCGGGAGTACACTAGTGTTCTCGAGCATTTTCATAAGCTCGAATCTAGAGGGCACCATTTTGGAAGCCAAAATCTTATTGTGTAGCCTCTGGTAGCCCACACTATTCAAGGATGTCGCAATATATGTCAAAGGCTACGTAGACTGTCAGAAAATGGGAGGAACCCTCAGTGTTAAATATTTTATGACATGCAAATTCATTCAAATTTCTGATGTGTTCGATGCTTGGAGCTTTAATTTCATGGGCCCAATTCTTAACAGTCAGAGTTATGAATGCATCCTACTTACCATGGATTTCGATGTGTAGAAGCTATTCCATCTTAATCGGTCGATAGCCAAGCAGTCTGTCGATTTTGAAATATAACACCATCTTGCAATTTAGGATATCGAAGATTGTCATCTCAGATCGGGTTAGCCATTACATAAATAAAGCGGTAAAGAAATCAGCAAAGGAGTATGACATCGATCATCGCGTCGCTTCTCCTTATCATCCTCAATACAATGGTTTAGTCAAATTATCCAACAGAGAAATTAAGACCATATTGTAGAAACTTGTTAGGTCGGATAGGAAGAAATGGTCACAGCTCCTGGATTCAGTTCTATGTGCTTACTAGACCGCACAAGTCTCCCTTGGGCATGTCTCCCTACTGTCTTTAAATAGAAAACCATACCACCTGCTAGTAGAACTAATCCACAAATCTCTTTGGGCAGTAAACATCTACAACCTCTATTCATGGAAAGGTGGTCAGAACTGGAAGATAGATCTGAACAAGCTCCTAGATTTGCGAGACTATGCACAGGATAACAGCTTGATGTACAATGAAAAGGTCAAATGTTAGCATGATCGGTACATCAGATGAAAGACCTTTGAGCCTGGACAAAAAATGTGGTTGTTTGATGAGAAGTTGAAGATATTCTCGTTTAATTTAAAGAGTAAATGGACATGTCCCTTCATTGTGAAGACTATATGTGACAATGGAAGCATTTTAATATCCGAACTATCATCTAACACACAACCACTTGTTGTCAAAGATCAGTTGTTGAAGCCATATCTAGAGCATGATACATTCAAGGCCGTTATCAATTCTATTCAGATTATATTTAATGAAGATATCTCAGCAGCTGTATTGGAGCGAGACAATGCAATTAAAAACATTTTTGATTGATTTCCTTATTTTCATTTCCTTTTCTATTCTCTCATTCTTCTGTATTTCATTCATCCCATTCATTTGTGTTATACATAAGATATGTTTCACCCTAAGTATAGGGGGATGAGTGCATTCAGATTATTCCTTGTTTATTCTCTCGCTTCTCTCTCGACATGTTGATATTATGTCTGTACTTGGGGATATTTTACGCAAGGTATGGGAGGGGGGCAACTCAATACAATTGATTACATAAAATCTAATCCTCGTTAATCCCTATTTTCTATCCAGTCAACTATACTTAGGATTAGTTGATCCTTAGTATAGGGGGTTGATCGACTTTCTAATTATTTGATTCATTCATTGCAATATGGACTATTCCTATACTCGACACAAGTTATGTCTTCCTTTTTCCCTTTGATCACTATGAGGACATAGTTCAAACTATGTGTAGGGGGGTAGTATATACATTGTATATACTTTATCCATAACTCATACTTTCGTATTTTTAATAATATGTCTAAATATACTATATTAGGTAAGGAAATACAATAAATCAATTGTAAAGAATACAAACAAAATATGTATAAAAATTTTCAAAATTCTTTGTAAACATGATTAATAAATTTGTTTTAAATTTTTTTGCAAAATGATTTAAAAAATGTTTGTAAAATGTATTGAAAATTCTTTTGAAACTATCTAGAAAATGTTATGTGAAATGTTTTCAAATCTTTGTAAAATCTTTTTATAAATATTTGCAAATCTTTTGTTTCATTTCTCTTAATAAAATGTTTTTTAAATTATATTTGTAAATGATGTGGAAAATTGTTGCAAAAATATTTTGAAGAATCTATCTATACCTTTGAAAAATCTTTGCAAAATGATTTTAAAAATTGTGTAAATAATTGTAAAATATTTGTAAAAATTATTTACAAAAAAATTTTCTAACTATTTGTTAAAATATTTCAAAACAATTTTCAGAACATTATCTATAACTATCTCAAATAAACATCTTTATATAAACAACCATTATATATAAAACACGTGAATATCAACTAACATATGTACAAATTCTCAATGTAAAAGTTACATATGATTCTTGTAAATATGCACTCACTCATATGTAAATATTGAACTTATACCTTTCACTAACCTCTATAAAAAATCTCTAAAATTTTAAAAATTTCAACTGCATAAAAATTTGCAAAAAACATTTTTGAATAATCCATAAAAAGTTCATAACAGAAAATGTACTTGGCAAGAATATTTTCTTTCATTGCATTTGCATTTTTCGGATTGATAATGACAATTTATCTGGTCTGCAATAAAATTCACAGATTGGAGCCTTGTTGGACCTTAATACACTTAATTACATGAACATTATAGAAATGGAGTTGAGGCTCTTCAGGTCTGCTAGACTTAATTCCTTAAGATCACAAGACATGGTTCATATTTCTTTTTGACTGCCTAAGGAGAATTTTTCGAACACATTCATGACTCTTGTCGATAATGACCTAACTTGGACACATGCAGCTTACACTTATCTCAACTAAATTGAAGTTGTAGAGTGCTATATTTGTTGGCTTGAGACACAAGCGAATGGAAATCTATGAAGTCACAATCTATGGCAATTGTACCCTAACTCGATCCAGTAGCGATGAGGTCCGAAGATAGGATGTTGTCGGTTGTGATAAAGCTTCAAAAGAGGGATAGCCTATTGGCTCAAGAGGGAAAACTCCTTATCTAAATGCTTATGTACATATACCTTCGAAAAAAGTATGCAATATAGACTCCCAAAAAGTTAGATGAGAAAAAATAAAAAAAATCAATTCCCGTCGGAGATATGTATTCAACAAGCAAGGCATATGCTTCAAAGTCAAAGATTTTATGATGCCTACAACAGGATGACTTGGCTACATTGTTCAAGCATCGTAGGATAGATATTTATGATAGCTACCATCCATTCTCTTATTCACCTCCACTTCTTAAGTCGGTTGCATTTTAACATAGAAATGGGTACCATGCTATTCGAGGAAAGATTTGTTGGATTGAGGAATTTGGGTCACCATGTTGGATAAGACAGTCTCTTTGTTGCTTTAACTAAGAGGAGCCACATATCACTTACACTATACAAGATAGAGTCATAGTCATAAGGGTGTGCGCATTGTGTATACTTGTTATGACCTTACATTTGAGGAAACTTTGAAGAGTTTTGTGGTTCTTAAAGGCTGTTGAGTTTCAAGTCTGATTCCCAATAAGGTTATTACCAAACATAAATTCCGAAAGGATCGAGTGAGCTCCAAACTTTGATTTTATGAAGATAAGTTTAAATGTTAAAATCAATCCAACTTATTTATTTTTATTTCTTTTTTTGTCTTTTTCCGCCAAAATTATCATAAGTGTTTGCTAGGTAATAGCGAAGGAAAGTATGCGGGGATGATGAATCTTCATTTGATCACCTTTATTCTTTCATTTTGGTCTTAAATCACTAGTTAAATGTATGTAAATATCACTAATTTGCACAAAATAAAAATCCATAATTGACTCATAAATACTATATTAATATAGGTATTTAATTCCAACATAAAATAGAAAAGGAAAGAAAAGAAAAAGAAAAGATGTACTGCAAATGCTAAATGACCCTAGACCCTAATATCAAGGCAATATTGACTTGGTTGACAAGGAATAAAGTAGATGGAGATAGGGCAATTAAATTGTACAGAAAATACATAAAAACCCTAATTTCATTCTTCAATAAACATCCATTTGTGATCTTTTTTTGTTTTTTACACACCTCAAATAATAAAACTCCCAACATGAAACGTGTACAAAAAAATACAGAGAAAAATACAAAAATAAATGCTCATCAAAATAATGCACAATGCAATTGGGACATAGAAGGAAAAAGTCGTAAACAAAACCTCACACATTAATAAATCATCCATATAAACTCAAAATTGAACAAAATCACCTTTATTGTTCATAAAATAAATTATGTATCTTATAAAGGTGTTTTCATTTCAAATGGAGCTAAAATGTTAAAGTTGGTTTTTGGGGTCCTCATTGTCCCACATACTTGTATATTTTATTCAATTTATTCATTATTATATTTTTACCATTATTATATTTTAAAATACTTGTAAATATTTTTGGAAATATATTTAATTTATAAACATAAAATAAAAGCATTAAAAATACACTAAAATAAATAATGTATTAAAATATATGGGTATACTATACCTATAATTCGTATACCCTTGTTTATTAAGTGCATAAATAAAAATAGAAAATAAAATAAAAGTATATAAATGTGTATTTTAATATATTATACATATATATAATATGTATATAAAATAATAAAAAACAAAATACATAATAAAAAATACCTAAAATACAGGTAAATATACATGTGTATATACTTGTAATTACAAGCTAATAAATAACCTTGTAAAAATAAATAAAAATCACAATTAATAGTACATAAAATAGTAGATTTTTTATTTTTCGAGTTTAATTAATAAAATAGAATATTATTTTTAAATTACTTAGTAAGAGATTTATTTCCCTGCATTTTCTTGTTGGTCCACCAGACCAACCATGAGCTGCAGACTGTTGACTCGCAAGTCAACTATCCTTCACCCCATCTGCTTCTTTGTTTGAGTCACAAGACTCCGAATTCTCCATTTTTCTCTCCTTCCTCTATCCTTCCTTCCTCCTCAAGCAACCCTCCATCTTGCAACTACTAAATCCCTATTCCACGCCATTCCCTTAGACTCTACCAACTCCTCAACATCATCAAGCCACCATCTTCCCCTTTTTGTCGCTCGCCATGTGCATAAATAAGCTCCTAGTCTTTATTTTTTTTCTTTTTGATCCTTCCTTTATCCACTGTTAACCTAAAGGAACCTCTTTTGTTGAAGCTCTGGTGATAGTGGAACTCCCATGCCTATCAACAAGGACAAGGAGGAGAGGAATCAGTCCACCAATGCCAAGCTTTCACCCTCTAGCAAAAGTCCATCTGCTCACTAATTTCATCAGGTTCGACTTACCTTTTTATGCATTTTTAGGTTAGCTTTGATTCTAGGTAATTAGTTTAGGCTTTATATTAAGTAATTAGTTTTTAGTTTAGCATAATTTTAGGTTTAAGAATCACTAGAGCTCTAGATATCCATCCACTGTCTTGTTGTTAAATCCACTTTATGCCGACACTTTATTGTCTCCATCTTAAACCCTTCCATTTTATCCACACTTTGAACCACTTTCTACCTTGTCCTTTATGGATCATGCTCAATCAGAGCTCTTCCAATCAACCATCACCATCGCTCATTCACCTCATCCATCCTCATGTTATATAACTTCAATATTAAGTCGAAAGCAACCCTCTCGAACCCATGAGTCATTTGTTGTAGGAAGTAGGCTTGGAAGACCCAATCTGGAGGCATATTAAAGGAGCATTCGAGCTCCGGGTCATGGAGAACAAAGCCGAGCTCTGAGTCCATATCGATGGGACCTAGACCCCATTGAATGCTCCTGCAGACATGACTAGCTCCCAAGAGGACGTATCACTTGTTAGAGAAGAGAATTCTTCTCTGACATTCTTAGCTTGAGGCAGGAGGATTCAACTATCAAAAGTCTCCCAGGATGACATTCTTGGGTGTTCTTCTAGTACCCTCGAACGCCTTAGAATTGAAGGCGTGTCCCATTTCTTGTCTGGGCCGCTCATTTGAGGCGAAGTGAAGCCCCAACCCATTTATGGATCGGTTAAGTCGAGTCGACATGACGCTCCGTAAGTCGTTGGGTAAAGCGACACTTATGGGGTAGATATCTAAGTGCCCCTGCTGCCTTTTCGTAATGTTAAATAGATCTATAAATATTTATTTAGTGTAAATTTTCTTATAATATTTTAGAGGGACCCCATGAAATTCTTCATAATTGCATCGATGTCCCTTTACATATCACCTCACCTGCTCGCGCGGGCGAGGGCCTGGACGTTTTGAGCTAATCCCTTACTACTTTATGTATTTATGTTTAGTCCTATAAATTTTATAAATAGTGCTAATTTTCTAGGAAAATTGCTTGTAAGACCCTGATATTTTATTTAATTACATTTATACCTCTACTAGTTATTTCTTAAAAACTAATTGAATTGGAAAAAATACTATTGTGCCCTGGACTTTATATTTAGAGTTGTTAAATGCATTTAAACTTAATTTAAATTGTGTTTATGACCTTTTTAGTTCCAGAGTTCTAATTTTTGTATATTTATTATCAAAAACAACTTTTTATTTCAAAATAGAAAAATTACCTAAGGTTCCTCCTAGCTACATTTATCATATATATTCTTTGCATGGCATTTTAAGTAATATTCCTATTTTTAAAAAAAACAAAACACGTAATTTTCTACTATTTGCATATTAAAATAAGAAAATACAAAAATATCTTTATAAATCCAAAAATTTATAGTATCTATATTATTATATATACTACCTTAAGTTAGAAAATCACTAACAATATATAACAAAAACCTTAAAAAAGAAAACCACTAAAAAATTATAAAAATAGTAAAAATTAATTAAAAATCCAAAAAAAGTTTTATATTCTATATTTTTCTTTATTATATACAAAAAATTAAAAATAGTTTTGACAATTTTTGAATCTATTATATATTTTTAAAACCATAAAATATTTGACCTATTTATTGTATTCACAATTTTGTACATCTTAATACTTTAAAAATATATAGAAAATTAGTAAAAATAATATAAAATCACCAAAAACAAAGATAGATATAAAAAACAAAAACATTTTATTTTGTAAATTATAAGTATATATATAAAAAGAAAATTCTAGATAGTATACATACTTTATATTACTTGTAAAATACATATATTTATTATTACATTTACATATATATGATATCTTAAAAATCAAATGAATTAAAAATATGCAAAATTAAAAAGAAAATAAAATTTAAAATTTTTTAAAATATACAAAATAATAATAAAATAAAATTTAATTTAATTAAAAACCTATAAAAAATCATAAAAGGCACAAATATAAAAAAAATATTATTTAATAATAATAATACAGGATGAATCTAAGTTTTATCATGTTTTTATACCTATTATTGAGCAAAATTCATGTTTAATAAATTCCTTTTTTATTTTATGCATATCTTTCATCTCAGTATTTTCATATCCATTACATTTCAAATCATCTAATAATTCCAAAAATGTTTTCTTTTCAAGGAGAGAGAGAGAATTGCATTAATTTATTTATAAAAAAACTCCAAGCCCAAATTATGTATATAATTTTGATTTTTCAAGACTATCTTAGAATAGGCCCAAAAATCAGCTACTCAACAAAATAGCTGACATTAGAATTTGAAAAAAAATAAAATAAATAATTTGGGATGCTGACATCAACCCCCCTCATTCTACCTCCAGACGGCTTTCCCATGCATCACTTCTCCTCCTCTGCACAGCAACCACTGTCGCCTTGCCTCCTGTCACTGCTCAATGGCAATGACCACCTCCTCCCCTCCCTCGACTCTGACTATAAAGGGGAGGGAGGGGGAGCCGAGAAATAGGCACCACGATCCATCATCAACGACCCTTTTTGGAAGGAGAACCAATCGCCATTTCCTCCGCCACTGCCATCGCCACTATCCATCTCGCCATCGCCGTTGGCTACCAACTTCATTGTCGTCTCCTGCTGCCGCCACACCACCTTTTCTCTCCATCATCTACACATCAAGTGCCCCGGTCCCTCAGCCTCCTTCAGCTCCACCGTCCAAGGAAGAAGGGGTCCAGGAACCCCTTTGCAATTTCGAGTTTCTTTTCATATTAAACATTTTTTATTTTTTGCAAATTTCACTTCTATCTCTTAAATTTCATTAATTGCATTTAAGTCCCCAAGTTTTCTATTTATTTACGTACATGCCCTTATATGTTTTTAGAAAATTACATTTATGTCCTACATCTTTGAAAAAACATTAAAAATAGCCATAAACTCCAAAAAATTCACCAAAAAACACTACGGGCTCTTGGAAACAATTGCAATCTATTTGAATTATTCTCATTGCACTCCAAGTTTTATAAAATCAAAGAAAAAATAAGAGAGTTCATCTCATTTTTTGGTTAATTTCTAAGTAAATCTCTCTCAACAACATGTGTTATTTTTGTCATGTCCCTGTGATCAACCCTAGAACTTGTCGTTGTACTCCCACAAATTTATTTTTGGTTGTTCATTGTTTATTTATCTAAGAATGTATAGGATCGTGTGTGTTCACAATGATAACTGAAAATTCACATCTTAGTTAGTCGATTTTTTGCATCTTCATTTTGGCTTCGTTGCCGGGTACAGGAAGCATCGCACATTTTCTACGTTAGTTTATTTTTTTATTTATAATTATTCTATATTTCATATTTAGGTTCCCCAAGTTCCAAAAAATATTTTTTTATTGTAAGACTATTTCTCTACGGACCTTGATTCTATCACAACTGATTGCAAGATTTTTTTTTCTCGATCCAACCATTCTCATCAATGTAAGTCCATTCTAATCTTAGGAAATTAGGTTTCTTCCATATGTTTGCTATGGAATTGCTTTTTTTTTGAAATTGGTTAAAATCCACTTCTCTTGTTGCAATCATCTCGGTGGTTCTTCACCTTCTAACAATAAAAAATAAAGATTATCAATCATGCTTGATCAAATAAAAATTAAACTTATGGAGAGTCACCACGTGGCTTGGAAATGTTACACATTGTTCACAATCTCGCGTGCATGAACAAAAACCTTAGGTCAGCCCAAAATCCTACATAGATTTAATTGACTATTGAATTAAAGTTCAGCCGCTTCTCGATGACGGAACCTTAGCAGAGTGGGTGATTAAGGGACACTGCATTTGGCTTCCTCCTCAAGGAATACATGTACCCATTCCACAATACGTATACTTACACCAATAATGGCTGAAAGTGAATGCAACTAAACATATAAAATCAGGCCAGACCTTAATCTACAAATAGATTTAGGTCAATGTTGTTGTGTGCTTGATTTTTTTCTGAGGAACAAATGAAATTGAAAAGATAACCGTATCTGCAGCAACTAGTGTTGAGTCGGTGAAAAGACATTTGGATTGCGTTTGTTTTGTGAATATGTGGTCCTCGATCTCTGAGAAATCCACTTCGAGCACCATACGACCTAATCTACAATAGGAGTCTTCACCCATCCCATCGTAGTGAGAAAACTGATTTCAAATTAGATCTAAAGAATTTGGGGGACGAGAACCAACCGAATCCAATGGAAATTTTTTTGCAACAGTTCCAGTTTCTAAGAGAGGAAAATGCTCAGAATCGCTAAATAATTGCACCTCTGGATCAATCACCAACTATCATCGCCCAGTTAATCCTACGACCAAAGATTTGGTTCATTGGGTTGAAATTCCACTAGATGTTGGAGACATCGAAATAAAACCAGTCTCTATATATTTAATACCCAAATTCTATGGTAACAAAATCGAGGATCCCTTTTTACATATTTAAGAATTTAGATCAGTCTGTGATACCATTTTTATTGTTGTGGTAGATTATATGAAGGGCTTCATGTTCTTTCTGAAAGAACGGGCACTACAATGGATCCGAAATTATGGGACTCCAATTACCAACTGGGATGCCCTAAGAGAAGCTTTCATTAAAAGGTACATCCCCTTGGGAAAGACCAATGCCTTGAGACAAGCCATCTCATCTTTCACACAAGAGACAAATGAACCCATTCAAGAAGCTTGGGAATGCTTCAAAGAACTCATCAGAAAATGTTCACATCATGGAATCCCAAAATGGAAGTTGGTCTAATTATTTTACGAGGCTATTGATACATCATGTAAAAGAGTTATCAACGGCTCTTGCGATGGTAACTACATTAGACATGATGAACACTTTGTTTGGACTCTTTTCAAAAATATGGCAGATAATTTAGTGAATAGCTCATCCATTGAATACTATGAAAGGAACGAAGAGTCAATTAGTGTAGTACATTTCAATAACCCTTCCAATCAAGATATGAATGCCACAATTCAGAAACCTGATAGATGGGAAATATTGACCACATAAATGGATCTCATGACACATGCTATTAGTTCCTTGGCACTAGATAAAGCCCAAAACAGATTCACAAAGGTTACCTTGAGCCCTAATAATCAAGGTTTTGGGCAATTATCTTTCTCTCATGACTAAATACAAATACCAAAAATTGTGAATTGGGTACAAAAAAATTAATGAAATTCATATTCAAACGCTTATAATTTTGGATGGAGAGAGCAACTCAATTTTGGCTGGAAGACTCAGAGTACTAATAATCAATATCAATTCCAACCTCAACCTCTAATTGTACCCCCAAATGAATCAACAATATTCCTCTGTGAACTTTGATGCTTTGACTCATGTTATCCAGCAACTTGTTGTAGCACAACAAGAAGCAAATCTAGCATAAAATCAAGCCAACCAATAACATCAATAGGCTACCATTGACAATGCTTGGCAATTCACCGAAATTCAATCTTATATTCTGATGTTATCACCTCAATCTCTGCTCAATCCTATCACTAATAGAAGCTATGCTCCTGGAGCCTTACACACACCATCTCCGGCCGAATCTTTCACTTGTAGCCCTGGATTTCAATATCAATCCCAAGGATTCTCTACCCAAATGCAGAAATTCAATAACTCCACTCAAGGAAATCAAAATGCAGGATTTTCTACATCTACCCAAGGATTCATCTCATAACAACCAAAGAATCAAGTGGCCTTCAAACCACTGAATCGATCTAACGAATTTGTTAATGATGTGACTCTCATAAATGGAAATGTCACATCTACACATGTTGACCCATGCATCATTACACCATATGAGATCTGGATTGAGGATGGGGAGAAAATTGATAATGAAAAGTACTCAAGTGATACCAACATAAACACTTCTCCTTCCTCCCAAACCATAACAATACCCTTTCCTGATGCTTTTTGCAGGAAAAACACCAAATCACCTTTCCACGATCCGGAGTTAGAGAAACTCTTCTATGATATCGACATCAGAATTCAACTCCTTAAAGCTCTCGAGTAAGTTCCCTCTTTCTCTTGATTCTAAAGGATAAACTAATAATCGGATCTTGGCCACGGTTAATAGAGGTCGGAGTCAGTGTAGAAGAAATCACGAAGACAAGATCCTATTGATTAAACAAAACTTCAATAAAATAGAAGAGAGAGAGAGAAAGAGGTGAATAAACAGCTTCTCTCTCCTATTTTCTCTTACACTATTTTATTTATCCAAGTAAGTGTGCATGGGTCAAATTCAAGGAGGCAAAATAGAAATACTACATCATTTTAGAAGAAGAGGAGTATTGTTATTTTTATTTCTTCTTGAATAAGACGAGAAAATAACTCAAAACATATACAAATTTAGAAAAACAAAACCAAACGTGACGAAAAATCACACAAAAATAAAGAAACCTCGCTATGGTAGTGGTGTAACTACCTTAGAAAAATACGTGAAAACCTACATAAAAAATAGGTCCAAAGAGTCTAAACAATTAAAGGGTCTAAATGCAAAGAAAATAAGAAAATTGTTGTAATCTAGTTCTTGTTTAGGGACTAAACTGAAAATAAAATAAAATGTATTGCATTTAGGTGCCTACCTACATGGGGACCTAAACATGATTCCTAGAAATTTCTGGGGCGCGGATGAATCTCTGGAACAACGAGGGCTCTTAATGCAAATTTTCTACAGGTCAATTTTAATGGTAGAGATTAGAAGATAAGTGTGGATCTGAAGTGTCAGATCTGGAACGTGGCGAAAGACTGTACCTCGCCTCCGTTCTTGCTATTCTTCCCTCTTTTCTGAGGCAGGGAGGCGGTGCTTCTTCTCCGATTTATTGTCGGCGTTTGAATGCGTGCTCCGACCTCCTGTTGGTCCAAAGGGGTGACTCCTTCACCCCTCAAGCTCGCCTGCAGTGGGAATGCATCAAGGATGACAAAGATGACTGCCACGACGACTAGAAATGATTAGGGTTTCAAACCCGAAGTTCATGACTGTGTCACGATCGATTGATAAAGAAAAAATTGAATGCAGCTCTAGATGATGAAATGAAGATGCGCCAGAGGTCTTGTTGTTCAAATATAGATTTGGATGCTCGATTCATAATGGAATCAGCCAAGAATGTGAAGTTTGCAGTTCAAATATAGTTTCCAGGAAAGAAGTATAATAAACGAAACTTGAGAAATATTGATGTGAAATTGATCTTTAATGTTGTTTAAAATAAAAATGGGTATCAGATTTAACTAATTGCGTGATTAGGATCTTAATACAAGCGTGAAGATCGAGGAAATAAAAACCTACAATGATGAACGAAGTACCTTGGAAGGGAGGATATCAGATCTTCTTGGTCACTGCTCGACATGGCAGCCTTCCCAGAGTTGTACGCACGCTGCGGCGTGATACAAGGAGGACGAAGGCCTTGGAAGTTCTCCTCCGACGATCCTTCTTCCACGCGAAGCGGTCCTTGGTTGCTGTCACCACCGGGTTTAGGCGGACCAAGGTGAGGAAGGTGGTTGGTCAACCACTAGATGCTGGAACTGGAAGTAGTTGGGAGATATCGTTGCAAATGGAGATGTTTGGGGATTTTTATAGGACGACATGTAGGGAGTTGGAGATCTAGGGCTGGCGTGGATCTAGGACATTAGGAGGATAGATTAGAGGGTTAGGTTTGAACGAAGAGGTTAGGATGGACGCGAGGTAATTAGCCGAAACTAGGATGCTAGAATAGAATGCAACATCCTTGATCTTGAAGAAGAAGAAACAGGTGATGACATGTGTCAGCATCTGGTTGGCCAGATGTGTTAATACATTAATAAATAGATATTCAATAATAAATGGCATTTTTTTAAATAGGAATAAAATGAAAAATGTAAATAATTAATTTATCTTAATTATGAAATAATTAGTTTTCATAAATAATAAACAATTTATGAATTTTAAATATTATATTAATAAATAGGTATAAATAATACTTGATAAAGAAATAATTGATTTCTAATTAAATAAAATATTAAATTATATACCATTTTTATGTTTTTATTAATTATTATAATAAATAATAGAATATTTGTGAATTTTTGTGGATGTTAATAAATTACTTTAAATAGATTAATAAATATGGGTATAAGTTACACAGTTCAATTTTATCCATAAATTAGTTTTTTTTATTTATTTACAATAATAAAAAATGTCAAAAAAATTATGAAATAAATTGTGGTTAAACTACAAGATAAAGAAAATAATTAAAAATTTTAAAATCATTAAAACTATAATTAATGTGTTCTAGATAAAATAAATAGCCAGAAACCCGATTGTTATTAGATTCCCAAATCGACTTTCTGCAAACTGACTCTGATTTTAGTGAAATCAAGAAAATATTATTTTATGAACTTAAAAGGTGAGTAGAGTGAAATTGGAGTTCATATGTGAAAGTTATGATGTTCAGAAGTTAAGAATTTGACAATTTACAAGTTGGATTTCTTGCTATATATACAAGATATTATTTTAAACTTATTTTTATATGTTTTTATATATTTTTAGAAATAATTACGAAAAGAGTTTGGTGAGAAATATATCCATAAGAATTAATTAAAAATCATTGAAATTTGGGTAATTATTGGATAAATAATGAAGAGTGTGTGAATTAAATACTTAATTATTTTTTTATAGTTTTCTTTCCTTCCCTCCCCCTACTTATTTGTTTGTTGACCAATCCATGCTAACTTGGTCTCAAGGGTTAGGTTATAAATATATCTTTCATCTATATTTATTTAATTAGTCAATTTGTACATATATATATATTTAAATCTGCCTTTTTTCTATATTCTTTCTTTTATTTATTTACATATTTTAGATGCTTAAAAGTGCATTTTTATTCATGAGTATGGTTTTGTTAAAAGATAGAAATTAATGAATATTTACATGTATTTGTTAAGGATTTTAAGACAAAATGCAGACATAATGTTAATGAATCATGGATTCATCAACCCCCTATACTTAAACTTTGCAAGTCCCTTAGCAAATACTTATTTGAAAAGTATGGGATAAAGAAAGAAAGTTAGAATTAATTTGTTTTCCTAAACCTATTCAAGAGAATAAATAAAAGGACAGAGCTCGATCAGACCTGAAACAAGCATTTGGTTGGAGCCTTAACTAGGATTAGGATTTTAGTCTCAATGGTACTCATGTTCCACACATACTTATTTAGGTTCACCTCAACAACCAGCTCAGATCCACTCATCCATATCGCTAACTCTATCAACCTTGAATTCAATCTGTACTATGTATGAATTGTTTTAGCTCTTCTCGATTAAAGAAGCGAATAAACCGGTCATCCCAATAATACACTCCTATTGGTTCCTCATCCAGCTACTCTTTCCCCAAGGAGGGGGTATTCCCTTTTAAGATCAGGTCGTGCTATGTCCACAGTCAAATATAGAGAGAAAGTAGAAGAATGAGAAGAGAACTGGAGTGCGAGTAGTGTAGACGCGTCTCCTTGTGAAGCCCAACTAGTGTAGCTAAGTCTCCACTAAGATGTGCATTCTTTTTGGTGGAAGCTTTGACCATTGTCGTCATATATATTCGGTGGCTTCTTCTTTGAATTATTTTTGTAATGTTTCTTGCACTGCATCAATCTTTTTGTACCTCGGCAGATAAAGCATCTTTTCATTCCGTCCATTTTTTGAGGTCTTGGAAAAATTATTCCAGCAGATCCTTGCCTCATTGAATCATTATTTCAACCCCAATCTTTCCCGTCTTTAGAAGTCTGTGCCACTAGTCAAGGATGAAAATGCATCACTAAAATGGAATGCCCTTCGGAACCCCATGCAATTTGAGCTATGTGCAATATGCATGTGTCCAAAATTGGTTCACTAACGAAGAGTTGAACAGATGACACCAAGTGTTCTACTTAATCACGTTTAAGTTGACTTCCCAAACATGGTCTCATGGAACCCAAAGATTTAAGTCAAATACCTGAAGTGTCTAAATTCCAATTCCTAACTAAGCTCCTTACAATTAGAGTTAAAGGCGATGATCAAGCTCCATCCTTTAGACTCTTTCCAATCTTTAGTTTTAGAAATCAAACTTATTCTGAAAAAAATGCTAATGCAAATGATACCATGCTTTTGTGAAGTATATTTTCTGATTTTACTCATTTTTATGGATTTTTATGTATTTTAGACTTTGCATTATTTATGGATTGTTCAATTGTTATAAATAAGTCTTTGTACAAGAATTTTACAAGATAAATTACCCATATTTTATTTGGATTAAATAAGTAATGTATTTTACAAATTTTATACAAATAATGTTGCAAAGATTAAATGAATATTACACATATTTTAATAGATAGGATTTTAGAACAGAGTTATACATATTTTAAATACATATTTTAAAAACATATTTTAAATTAAGAATTTTAGATAAGGATTTTAGGAAAATTTTACTCATTTATAAGGATTTTATAAATAAATAATTAATTAATTAGATAGACAAATTTTAAATTAACCCTCACCCACTTTTTATGGATATTATAGATATAGAAAATACATAAAAGTTGGAGTTATGGACGCAAGTATATATACAATATATGTGCACCCCCTATACATAGCTTGTGATATGTCCTCATAGCGTCAAAAGAGAAAAAGGAGGACTTAACTCGTGATAAGTAAAAGTGGGTGAAAAAGAGTAAAAGAATAGAGTCAGTCGACCCCCCTATACTTACGATCAGGTGACTGAGGAATATATAAATGAAGAAACAAAATAAAGAAAGAAAAACGAAATCAATGAAATCACTCGGTCCACCCTAAACTTAGGATAAGTCATCTGAAGTATAGAAAAGAATGTGGCCGAAAATTACGAACCAGTGATTACTGTAAAAGAAAGGAAAACAAAAAACGTAAAAAGAACAAAATCGAAAAGGGAAAATCGATGGGCAATCGATCCCCCTATACATAGGATATGGTATCCTAAGCATATAAAATGAACAAAAAATAGGGATGATTGTGAACTATGAAGAATATACAAGTGGTGTACTCCAGAAAAACCGAAAGGCTCACAGGTCTCTGTACAGGATGAAATGAGTGGAAGAGTAGTCATGCATCTTGTACAAGGAAGATCTGCTCAACCTGGGTCGTACTGAATCATTTGTTGTGCATGTGTTTACCAATCCCTGTATGAACAAGTAGAGTTATCTTTGTAAGTGAATTCTGTATATGGCATGGCTCTCTCTACTAAAATATGCATCTCTGGAGTCGGACTATAGAAAGTGTCTATATGTGGAACCATTACACCATCCGACTCTCTACGCTGAATAGATTGTATGATCTGTGAAATATAATCAACTGACTCTCATGCTAGAATATGTATTCTCTAAATTTGCGGCACTGACATGTCTACTGCAACTAACTGCTCATTTGGATCTGATATGAACTCTGTATTTATATGTTAACATTCATCTGAAGAACTAGGTACCATGTCTTCTACCCCATCCTCATGGAGGATATCATGGGTATCAAAATAAACACTCTCAAGATCAAGAGACTGTGTCTCATCTATGTGCTGACAATCCTCTACGAGATTGGTGTCCTTTGAAGTAAATGATAATATTGATCTAGGACTGCTACATCCTCTCACCATCTCAATGTGTATCTCTCCAATTTTTGTGTGGAATGATACTCTCCCAACATCATAATCAAAGAGTACTCTCGTTGTCTGTAAGAAGGGTCTTCTGAGAATGATAGGATCAAGGTGTAAATGTGTAGGGCACGTCATGTCGTGGATAGTAAATTCCATTGAAAACTGCAAGCCCTAAATGATAACGACAATGTTCCTCAACAGTCCTCAAGGTCTCTTTATAGATCTATATGCAAACTGAAGTATCGTTTGTGATTTGTAAAGTGGACCTAGCTTGAGCTTATCAAGCAAAGAAGATGGAAATAAATTAATTGAGGAACCATTATCTAAGAGAGTACGATGAAATACGACATTTGCAATCTGACATGTGACATAGTGAGCTCCAGAATCTCTATTTTTCTTAGGTACCTTATCTGAATGGCACATGAGGTCGCCTTGGTCAATACATGTTTCTCAACTCGTGTTTTGTTTCCTACGTGTTGTGCATTTGTTCCTCAATTTATTGTTGAGCTAAGGAAAATGATCTAAGGCGTCAAGTAGTAGGATCTTCAGAAAAATATGATCTTTCAATAGGCGATCAGTTTCTAGAGTGACAATATTATTTTTGGATTTTTTTTCTTTACTTTTCCATACAAAGCATCAGGAAAAGGAACAAACTCAGGGATAACAAAATCAACATCTTTATTCAAATCAGGATCATCATGTACATCGAGAGTCTCGGAAATATATACAAAATTCTCTAAAATGGGAGAAGAAAAATTTTGCATTGGGAGTGTCTGCATGGTTTGGTGTGGTATCATCATCTGACTCGCCTATATCCATGTCTACAGTTTCAATGTCGCTCCCCTCTCTCTCATCATCAGGCTGGACATCATGCAGATCCTCATCATCATGGTGGTCCTCCTCCTCAGCACCAAAATGTGTATCATGGATCGGCTCTCTCTCCTCATTATGTTCCCTCTCCTTCTCTCGATCAAGTGCTCGTGGTGATCTACTGCTCTTAAGATGAATGAAGTTAGATAAAAATTCAGGATAAGAGATTGTACCTGTGGTGGTGTCTACAAGATCTGGGTGTCTGCTCTTGTTATTTGGGTTCATCTGATGATGGGCTAAAAGAGTATTCTTGGGCACAGTTAACTCATCAAAATGATGGTTGACCCACTCCATCTCTGTCCTATGCGTGGTCTTAAGTGTGCTCACCATGTCCATGATCTAGTTCAGAGCTAGGGTTTGTGAAGATATCTCAGACTCAGTGCGATGATCCTGACGGTCTACTCTCTCTTGCCAAGGAGTGTGCTGTTGTGGTGCGTACAGTTGAGGAGATCTCTGCGGTGTAAAAGATTGTTGTTGTTGTGATGAAATTGGATTTCATCATCTTTATTCATTAATTTTAGATTAAAATCCCTTATAAAACACGTATATAATACTAACTCTTGTATTCTCACCAACTAAAATTAACCAGATAATTCGGCCGAACTCTTACGGCCATCACATGTTGAGTTATTGAAATTGAGGGTTTTAATTGCGTTTGTATTGTGTGAGTTCATTCCGCACATTTACGTGTTTCAAAACAAAAGTTGTAAATAAAAAAGTTTCCTAAATAATAAAAATATGTGCAAAATAAAATCTTGTATAGAATAAAAGTAACCACATCCGGAAAAAGCCATAAAGCAATAATTGAAAGACCAATTCCGGCTCCATATGAACTTAAATTGAACCAACTCACTTCCATTGTATTCTAAATTAAATTATCTTTAAATTGAATGTAGTTTCATAATTTTTGGAGTTACGGTTTAAAGACAGTTTTCTGGGGAGGATTGTGCAATTTGACAATTATTTGTCATTTTGTATTTGTAAATAATTGTAAATATTTTCTAATATTTAGTTGAAATAAAATTAAAAATAAAAATAATAAACAAATAAAACAAAAAATAAACTAATTCCCTAATTTAACTATGTATATAATGTACCATATGTATATAATATATGTATAAAATAAATTCCCTTAAATAATCCTCACTAAAAAATTAACATTCATTATTTAATTTAATAAAGTGGTGAAATTAATTAATTAATTAATTAATTAGTTATCTAGACAATGTAATTTTATCCACCATTAACCTCCTCTCTCCTTATTCTCTCTTTTCAATTTTTAAATTCAAATTCAAACTCCATTATTTTCTTTATTAATATGGCTCCTCCTCCCTCATTTCAATATGATCAATCTTTGGTGAGTGGAGCCTTTTTCCAAGAGTCTTCTTGTTGCAAATAGGTGCCTAGCCTTCGAGCCGTCTAGTGACAGCAAGTCAGCCTTCATCGAGGCCATCACGGCATTTTCCGCTCCCACAGTGAGATACATTGTTCTTGTTTTTATTTTAGGTTAATCTTAATTTAATTTTCACATCTTTAATTTTGTTGTTAATTTTCAATCTCATATCATAGTTAATCGTTAATCTTTTACCCATCACGATTTGATCCATCGTCGATTTCGATTTCATCGCATATTCTTGATCTGTCTACATTCACTTTCTACCTCACACAATCTATCAACTCCGGTCACGCACGGTGACCGGAGAGTCAGATTTATCTTCCGTTTCGTCAGATCTGCATCCACTTGAAGGATATTGAGAATCCTCAAGCGCATCACGGAAGCGTGACGATCGCATCGAATGCGATCGGGGCGACTAGTCGTACTAGTCGCAAGCTGCAGCGGAATTTAAAAATTTTAAATCAAACGATGAAACCACATGATCACGAGAACACTTCTCGGATCGTTTCATCAAACCACAAAGTATAAGGAATACTTTGAAGCATGGTTGTGATCGCGAGATCCCAAACAAGAGATCCTCCTGTCTCAAGTCCGATCCACGAAGAACGCACTTGCGGGCACGATGATGAGTCACGTCCCTCCCGCAATCCTCGATGAAGATCCAAGCAATAGATCCCCTGATTTCGTCAAGCAAAATCCGTCATCTTCCTCTACAGCAAGTAGCCACGAAGAAGAAGGAGATCCTCGAGTCGTCAAAGGCGAAGGCGAGAACTTCTCTCCTTTCTCAACAATGGTGGTCGGCCACCCTTTGGAGAGAGAGAGAGAGCACGAGAATGAGAGAGAGAGAGAAGTAGAGTAGGCGTCTACTTGGTGTACTCCTCAAGGGCTAAGGCTACCCTCTTTATATATTAGTTTGGGATCCAATGGATCTCAATCCATGGCTCTCATGGATCCAACGGTCATTGTAATCCAAGAGCAATCCAACGGCTATGATTGTTATTGGTTAAAAACCAACAACATTAATTTATATTAAATTAAATATTTGTTGAATTATTATCAACAAAATTTAATTAACATAAATTAATTTATCAAGAGATAATAAGTCAAAAAATAAGAGGAGACAACAACCCCTCCTAAAATCAAGGAGGTGTCACCTATGACTAAGTCATAGGTGACGCCACCTATGATTATAGGTGGTTTTGTCTCCTTTTATTTATATTATTATTTCTTAATTATTTGCAATAATTATTATTGCAATAATATCCACAAAATTAATTCCAAATTAATTTTGTGAATATTTCAATCATGCTGTTGAAAAATATGTGAATCATATTCACATCCCAAACTAATTTGTAAATTACATTTCCAATTAATTAACTAATGTGGATCCAATCCACATTAATAATTAACAAATGTTATTTACAATATTTCTCTCTCTATGATATATTATAAATCTCATTTATAATATACACAGATATTCTGGATATCACTATCCACGATCTGCTTATCCTTGATAATTAAATCCCATTTAATTATCTTGGACAACCATTCTCTCAACATGAATCTTATTCATATTGTACTTGATAATTAAATCTCATTTAATTATCTTGGACACATTCTCATAATATGAATCTTATTCATATTATACTTTGACAATTAAATCTCATTTAATCATCAAAACCATCTTGCTTGGATATTAAATTCATCACAGGAATTATTCTTGAACTCCTTCAAGAATAATGTGCCTTCTCCGCAGATACTTGGAGATAAGGACAGGGCGATTATATTGTTCCACGTATAGTGACTTGGATGTTGAGATCTCATCTCAAATCCAGATCTAACGGACCTCTCATAGATGCTTGATTAAATCAAGTCCGTATACTTAATCTTCTCATTGCATCTGAATCACATTCAGATCAATGTCCAACATTTGGACTAAGATCAAGTTACTTCTCTACTGAGAGGAGTCACTAAAATCCAGACCTGTTTCATCACTCCCTCGGACTGGAAGCGTCATGGTTATACAATCGTTTATGATCACATCACCCTCAGGTATTCCCAATACCTGCACATCCTGCATACTGGAAGACCAATGATCAGCCTAAAGATGAAGATCTATTTTATACTGTCTTCTTCAGGGTTTGATCACCAAGTTTCTCAATCTTGGTCATTGGGATTTGGTATCGATCATATGCTTTCCCAAAGCATATATCATACCTTCAAATTCTTGTCATGCTTCCAAAGCACGACGACCATGCATGGAATTTGACGGTCCCAATACCTCATGAGTGAGCTCATGTCTTCCGGTTCATAAGTGAACCTGTATGATCCCTTTGAGAGATCGTATTACTCATATGCCCTTATATGCACACCAGCTCGCCAGTGTATAGACCTTGATTAGGTCATCAACCTAATGGTCTGCCAAATGTACACAATCAGATATATAGTAACACATCTGTCTCTAGTCAGAGGATGTGTGCCTATGCTGTGACAGTATTCAACATAGGACTTAGGTTATCTCGATCTCGCTAAGTCAACCCATTGACTTAACTAATCTGACACCTCCGAATCACTATTCTCATGCAGAGGACCTGCATCAAGAAGTCGGTCAGATATCAGCCTATGTGAGAAAGGATTGCCATCTCCTACTAAGGTTGGAGATCATCTCTTAATAATCATTTGATGGTGCTTGATGAGTCCTCTATCTAACCCATTAGATATTCATCCAAGCACCAGCCTCTATGATTCATTTAATGAATCAATAGCTGTATGATCATTAAGATGGCCATGGTACATAACCCTAATTGTACAGAGGGACCTATTATGCAAATTATTTATTCTTCATTTCAGATCAGGGAATGATACGTGCAATAACATTTATTGCATAATGGCTCGCCGTGGGCTCGCAAATCCAACACCACTCACATTTTCTGCATTTGATTTTTTGACAGAGCCATTGTGCTCGAGTCAGTATCTTTTTATTTTTCTAGGTACGTGAATTTCTCTTAAAAAATAAAAAATATCATTTAATGATTTCAAAAAAATAATACAAAAAAACATTTTTTTGCAGTTACTATTTTTAAATAAAAAATCTACAGTTTCATTTTTAAAAAAATAACATTAAAAAAACTTTCATGTTTCTATGTTTACAATAATAAAAAATTAAAATAAATAAAAAAGGTCTGCGAGGCCGCACTACAGCTGCCACCGCCCAGCTCCGCCACCGCCATCAAGCCCTCAGCCTTGTGTGCAGGGCCATCACCGTCGTCTTCTACCACAGCCGCACGCTCTCTTCACCACCATCTGGAGCCATGCACCTCCGCCATCATTCGTCGACCATCGTGAACCACCGCTATCATTGCAGAGAGGAGTGTCATCACGCCAACACCATCGATCGTCTTTCGTCGTAGTTGGAGCTCGCTGCCAGACCGCTGTCGACGTCCATCATTCTGCGAGAACACCTAGGATACCACGCTGCCATTGGAGCTTCAACTGCTCTCCAGCCACGCACCTTCCACCAAACACGAGCCCCCCCTACCGACCTCCATACATGCCCCCATCGAAGGAGATCTCCGCCGTCCACGTGTTGCCACCGTCCAGTCGTGCCATCATCTTCTCAGTTGCCTACTCGAGGTGGAGCAATCCACCTGCAGACCTAAAAAATCGAAGTTGACTGCCATCCGTAAGCATCGATGTTGACAACCATCTTTACGCGCGACCACCACGCGCTCCTCCAACCAACTCACCCGTCCATCACTACCGCACGAGCTCCTCCAGATCTTCCCTTCCACCGCCTGGAACCTCCAAGATCGCCGTCATTTGGCGTGTAAGAGAAGGTAGGGGCGGTGACCCCTTGATATCCCTTTGCCTTTGGAAAGAACGAACCAGAAGAAACCCTAGGGAGTATAAAAGAAATTGGGCAAATTACATTCTACCTACTAGGGGTTTTCAAAAATTGCAAAGAAGTCCCACCAACCAGAACCTCAATCACTGCACTGCACGCACGTACTCGGTAAATTGCATTTTTTTCCCGTTTTTATTTTTTGTTACTTTATGCTTAAAAAACAATAAAAACTTTAATTTTAGTCTTTACTTATCAGACTTTATTTTGCATGTTTCTTGTCATTAAAATAAATACTTTTGTTCGTCAATAAATTTTGCAAAAATCATGTGATGCTTCTCATATGTTTCTCTTCATTATGTTAAAATTTTATTGCCTTTTAATTTTATTTATTATTATTAAAAAATAAAAAAACATGGCATTTTCCCTGTTTGAACTTTGAAAAATAAAAAAAATCGAATTTTGCTTAAAAAATCTAAAAATTTAGAGTAGTTTTAACTTTTTGGTTTAATTTCCTATCCATTTTCTATGCATTAATTATTTATAAAACTAAAAAAAATGCAAAATACTAAAATCTTAAAAAATCATATAAAATTGTAGTAAAATAAAAAAATGTGATTTAATTACTGTTTGTAGATAATTTCCTCTAGTTTTTAAGAAAAATAATTGTTGCATTTTTTATTTCATTTTATATTTTTAAATTGTAAAACAATCCTGTGTGTTCACTATTTGCATTTTCTCCAGTTTTTCAATTTTAATAAATTTTTAAAATGTCTGAAAAATACAAAAACAGTAAAAAATCATCAAAAACATAAATATATTTTATTTTAACATTTTTGAGTGTTTTGTCATATTTAAAAAATCTAAAAAAAGATTGCATTTCTTTCATATATAAATTATTTGCTTTGAAAAATAATTGTGTTTGAAAATTTTAAAAAATGCAACATTAAAAACATTAAGAAATTCAAAAATTAGAAAATAAAAATATTTAAAAAATTGAAAAGATAAAAAATTTGCAAAAACCAAGGTAGTTTACATTTCAGATGCCTTTTTCTTTTAGTTGATTTTTTTGATTATTTGAATAACCCTCGAGAATTGTAGCCTCCCTGAGTTCGATCCTATTGCTATACAGGTTAAATAAGTAGCAAAATATCCTGCCACTTTTTCTTGTATTTATTGGCTCGAGAACAAAAAAATAAATATTTTTTTATTGCAGGATATTTGGTTGCAATGATAATCGCATTTATTTCATATCTTGATTTAAAAACCCTAGAAAATCTCGCTCAAGAAAATGACACCTTTGCCGGGGAGGCACGACGAGGGTAGTTAGTTTTCTCTTTTGACATGTTATTCTTGGATACATTTATTCCATTGTTTATAGTCACTGTATTTATTTCATTTTTCCTACTCATAATTTATAATTATGCATCTTACACATTCTTTCTTTCCTTTTCTTGCAAGGGCCCGCAGAGCGAAGGAGGTGATCTTAGGAGAGCCGAAGCACCCAAGCGAAGCGGAGGCAACTTGATTCTTCACTAAGCCGCATGAGAGCGTGAGCGGAGGAGGAGAAGAATTGAAGGAGACCAAGCAAAAAAATAGACTTTCTTTTATTTATTATTAGCATTTGAACTCTTGTAAAAGGACATCATTTGTTATGGGGTAAGTTTCGTCAAGTGCCGGAGCACTTGGGGGACCTCACCGGTTTTGTTTTCATCACCTTATTTTTTATTTCACCCAGATTTCTTGAGAAAACTATTGATTGCTTTAATTAATTTGCTTGATCTAGGTAATTAATTAGGTCCAAACACCCCAAACAAGAATTTCTGTACCTTAGAATAGAGAGTAATTAAACTTAGTCAAATTTAATTGGTTCTTACCCGTTAATAGATGTTATTGTCAGGACGGTTCACTTGCATCATATAGGTTAGTTTATTTTTTCTGTATTTAAATTTTGTGTGGATCACCATGTATGTAGAGTGCTAGCAACAGCTACGCATCTCTAACACCTCTAAGCATCATCGTGTTTAATCGTGCATTGGCATTTCCGATCTCCTTCCTTGTTTTCACTCGCATAAGTTAAAAAGGAAATTGGACACTCGATAGGCGATTCATTGAAAATATTCAAACCAAGTGACAACTGCCTAAAGTTCGGGTGTGCTAAAGAAAACTCGACCCTAAAACAATTGTAAGGAAAACATTTTTTTGGAGAGAGTCACCCCTCCTTGTTTGATTTATCTACAGCGAGAGAGCGACCCGCACACTAGTATAGAGCCACGCCCGAACTCTCTTCGGACTACTGGTCTTCTGATTAGTTAATCTCCAGTGAGGACTTCACCGGGTAGCCGGTAATCGGTCGGGGACTTCCTTACCAGAGTAGGCATATTAGGTAGCTGGTAAATGGTATGCACCCACACTGGCTGGGAAAAACTAGTTGTGAGATTGGCACAGTCTCCTGGGAGCATTGGGTTCCTAACAGCTCGCTTAATCGCTCTGATAGATTGATTTCTCATCAAACTCTAAAAATTGATAAGATAATTGATCGAATCTTCACGGTCTTCACATTGCGTTGAGTTGGTGAACTGAGGGTTTGTATTGTGTTTGATTGCTAGTGATAGAGATCCTTCCGCACAATTTGCGCTTTCCCTCATTTTCACTCTTGCATTTACCTTCATGCTCTCCCATCCTGCCTATTGATTTTGAAGATGTGGGACCATAATATTTATCATTTGGACTTTGTGAACTCATCCTACACTCCAAACCGTTCACATTCTATTCAGGGAGACTCACTTTCTGAATATTTCTCTTTCTCCACTTCATGCTTTACAACATACATCAACCCACTATCTGAGATTGGCTTTAATCTCGAATTAGTATCTGAGACTACATCATTTCTTAGTACTAATCGAGTGTCATGCGCATTTTCAGAGTCAGACACTGAAAACTTGATACCACCAAAGGGAAAGGGAACCACGTCGGAGTAGAACGAAATCAACAAAACCATGTTAGCCTCCATTTTGTCAATTCAAGCCCAGCTAAAAGAGCAGGCTAATTTTCAGACCACATTGAGAGACATGATTCTCCAGCTGAGACAAGATATGAGAGAGGAGGATGGAAACAATGGTGGAAGTGGGAATGGGGGAGAAGACCCTAACATAGAACCTGTGGCTAAGCTTACATTAAAGGATGCTTATAATCGAGGGGCAGGACAGGCAAATTCTTGGATACAAATCTATGTGATTCATGGGTATTTCAAGCTTAAGCCCACTATTTACCTCTTCTCCCAATATTCCATGGAAATATTAATGAAGAACCTTATATACACCTCCAGCAGTTCCATCGCATTTGTCGAACAATACTCTACCCAAATTTCCCATTAATGGTAGTGTAGATGACTGTCGTCCCGTTCAGTCTAATGGACAAGGCTTTATATTGGTTAAATTACTTGGTGAAGGTTGTCACTACTTGGGTAGAGTTGAGGTCCGTCTTTTTGAACAAATATTACCCGCTCGGATGACTCAACCAAATGTGATCCTTGATTGCTAATTTCTCTTAGATGCCCTAGGAGCCTATTCACAAGGCATGGGAAAGATTCAAAGATCTGACGAAGAAGTGCCTCCATCATGATATTCCAAAGACCAACCTTGTGCAAATCTTCTTTGGGGGTTTAAGCGTAGAGAATCAGAAGCTGGTAGATGCTACTTGTGGGGGGAGCCACTTCAACATGAATGAGATGTCCTTTATTAAAAATTTTGAGGAAATAGCAGAGAGTTCAACATCTCTTTCTTCTTCATGTGCTTTTTAGAAGCACCACGTTCCCTCTCCTATAGTACCTCACAAGATTGTTAATATGATGTCATCACATAAAGCAGATAGGGTTGACAACTCTGACCTGACCATCATTGGAAACCACCTATCCAAAGTGGACATTATTGAGAAATGATCCAATGAGCTTGATAAGCACCAAGTAGTCGAACAGAGGACGAAGAACTTGGATAAGTTGGATGAGATAACAAAGCACCTGGAGCTTCTTGTGAGTAAGATCAGTGCAGTTCACAGTGTGAGTGCAGCAGTTGATACTCTACTAGGAAGTAGACTTCTTCCACCCAGCAGAATAGCGGAGGACCATCCACAGTTCAACATGTCTACTATGTAAGGACCCCTGATTAGGCTCATCAGCATTCACATCATATAGTTACGTACCAACAGGAAGTAGCATACATTCATGAGCAGCAGTCTCCACCTATCACACAGGAGGTGAACGACATCTGGTTCGACCGTGAGCAAAACTAGCCCCGTCTGTCAGGGAAGGCCAGTTGGGTTAACAAGAGGGTCAGAGACCTGCCTACCAGTTTCAGGGTGGCGGACAGAAGCAGTACCAGCACCAGTAAATCCACCCTCTCTGTCATTCTCCACCACAGTTCCAAAACTAGAGAAGAGGCCAGCCACAACAACAATCTATGTATTTTCCTCATCCTAACCTGCAGCAGACTGCATATTATAGACAGTATCCTCCTCCTTCTCCCCATGATCAAAATCTGTATGGTTACCAACAAACTACGAACTACCAGTCTCGGTGACAACTATTCAATGAGCACCCTGAGGTCCCTTCAGTCAACCCCGCAATAGACCAACTTGCATTGCTCATGAAGAACATGAATGAACTGACTCAGCGGATCGACGACTTGACCACCACCAAGACACTGATTCCAACACAGGTCAAAGCCAACCTCAACAACTTCAGATATAAGGACCATGCAACCAATAGCCCACCCATCCCCGAGGCAAATATGTACCTTGATTTTACATGTTTATCTGGCGCCATTCATCTCAGGAGCGGTAGAACATTGCTGTCGGATACAAACTAATTGGGTTGGGAGATCAAACCACTGAGAGAGCATCTCCTTCACCAGTAATCGAGAGGCCCAGTGTAGCAACACCCAAGTCTGGAGTTTCATTGCCTTGATAACCACCTTCACCAGGAAGATGTAAATCACCATCAACAAGGGATAATATATCAGTTGCGGATTCTTCCTCTTCACCACCAACAACATCCCATTCTGTTTTAGATTCTGTTTTTCCTTCACCTAATTTGGGCAATACTGTACAGACTGATTCTGGTTGTCCCTTTGTACGTGAGGAATCTACTTTGAATAATGAAAATTAATGTTTGAATGTTTATTCTGATTCTGTGCCATTTTCTTCTTCTCTTAGATCTAATAAGATCAAAAAATTAAAAACAACCCTATCTGATCCTGGAGTGGTTGAGATCTTATATAAAATCTTTTTAAATATGCCTCTCCTTAAGAGCATGGAATACATGCCTAAAGTAAAAAAGTAAATGAAAAAGGCATGTACACAAAAGCATCAACCAAGGCAGAAAAAACGAAAGGAAATAGAAAAACACATCTTGACCATGGCCACAGTTCATGCCATCAGTAACATCCCGCCTAAAAAGAAAGACGAGGGAGCACCTCACATCCATTGCCATATCTTTGATCAAGAATTTGATCGTACTCTTCTCGATAGCGATTCCTCCATTAATCTCATGCCTTCCTCTTTACTAACTGAATTTTCTTTAGGGCCTCTTAAAACAACCAGAGTGTTCCATCAGTATGGTGATAGATCGATTAAGAGGCTAAGAGGCATTTTAGAGGACGTTATTGTAACTATGTAGGGAATGAAATTCCATGTTTATTTTGTTGTCATGGATGTGGACACACCTGCACTGTTACTCCATACCCTGATCATACTAGGTCGATCGTTCCTCCGAACGGCCGAAGCAGCAATTGATTATGGTACTGGAGAGATCATCATCCACTCTCGCAGTGACAAGGTGAAAATTGATATGATCTCTGATCCTAGACCATCATCGCCTCCAATAGCAGAGGAGATGAAGAAAGTTATAATAGAGTCAGATGACTGTGATTTTCTTGTTGAATTCCAAGAGACGGATCTTTTCACTGTTTTTATAGATACCCAAGAGTTCCTTTCCCAAAAAGACTATGGAAAGCACTGTTGACATGAGTTCCCTTGCTGGTCTAATTAGCTAGTTGCTGATGGGCAGTTTGAGCAGATTTCTGAGGATCAATCTTAGTTTTTAGAGGTACCTTATGATATTCCTTTGACACTCTCTTCTGATATTACTGATGATATGCCTCCTTATGAGAGTTCTGAGGTACAGATATCTGATCCATTCGTTGAATTTCCTGATTTATGCATAGATGAGAGACATCTGTTTGAGATAATTGATGAGATATCTGAGTCATTAATAGATAAGAATGATGAACACCTTGATGAGCTCCTCCTTTCTGAGCAGAGATCATTCATTGTAGATTTATCAGATGCTCTACTTGTTGAGCCATTAGTAGCCAAGGTTCACAGTCCACAGAGTATAGATCACATACCGTCTACCAGTACAGTAGTGGAGGTTATTGTAGAGCCGATTCAGACCCCATCTGAGCTCAAGGTTTTACCATCAACATCAAAATATGCCTTCCTTGCAGGCCCCCCCAAAGGTTTCCGGTCTTCCTCAACTCGCAGTTGACTGCTGAAGAAGAATCTTGTGTGCTAGAGGTTCTTGAGAGAAACTGCAAGGTCATAGGATGGAATATCTTGGATCTCCGTGGGATTAACCCAGCTTTGTGCTCGCATCATATCTACCTAGACGATGACTGTAAACCTCCCGTGAATGTCAACGTCGTCTAAATCCAAATCTAAGGGAGGTTGTCATGAAGGAGATTAGAAAATGGTGTGATGCTGGCTTTATATATCACATTTCGGATTCCAAGTGGGTCAACCCTTTACATGTGGTCCCGAAGAAATCCGGGATTACTATCGTAAAGAATGATCGTGGTGAGGAGATTCCGAGTCGGGTACCTACTTCATGGCGTGTCTGTGTAGATTACCGACGCCTGAACTCAACTAACAAGATGGATCACTTTCCGCTACCCTTTAATGATTGGATGATTGCGAGGTTGGTAGGGAAAGAGTTCTTTTGCTTCTTGGATAGACATTCGGGATACAACTAGGTTGTTATCGCTCTTGAGGATCAGGAGAAAACTACATTCACTTGTCCGTTTGGCACCTACGCCTTAAGATGGATGCCCTTTGGATTATGTAACGTTCCACTATATTCCAAAGGTGTATGTTGTCATTTTTGCCGACATGGTGGGTAGTTTCCTTGAGGTCTTCATGGATGATTTCTCGATCTACGAGTATAGTTTTAACACATGTCTTGCTCATTTAGTCTGAGTTCTTCAACGTTATTGTGAGGTAAACCTAGTGCTCTCGTGGGAGAATAGTAACTTTATGATGACTAATGGGATTGTATTGGACCATGTCATCTCTAAACATGGAATGGAGGTTGACCCGATTAAGATTGATGTGATTTCCAAGTTCGAGCCACCGCAGAATATTAAGGTAGTTAAGGTCATTCCTAGGACATGTAGGATTCTATAGACGATTCATAAAGTACTTTAGCAAGATGACCAGACCTTTGACTGAGCTTCTGTGTAAGGAGAGTGAGTTTGTTGTCAATGAGAAAGTCCTCCTTGCATTCAATCAGATGAAAGAAATGGTTATTAGTGCTTCTGTCTTATAGCCACCGAATTGGTCTCTTCCAATTGAGATTATGACGGACGCCTCAAATTTCGCAGTTGGAGCTGTTTTAGGATAGAGAAGGGATGTGAAACCATTTGCTATACACTATGCTAGCAAGACTCTGTATGAAGGACAACGAAATTATACAGTTACAAAGAAGGAGATGTTAGCAGTTGTGTTTGGGCTAGTTAAGTTCAGATCTAACCTCATCGGTTCCCATGTTATTGTATACACGGATCACACTACCATACGATATTTGAAGACAAAGAAGGATGCCAAACCACACCTTATCAGATGGGTCCTTCTTCTCCAGGAATTTGATTTAGAGATTTGAGATGAACCTGGAGTGAAAAATGTTATGGCAGATCAGCTTTCCCGTATCATGGATGCAGATACCTCTGAGCAGAACATGATCCCTATTTTTGAAACCTTTCCAGATGAGGCCATTTTGTCTGTAGGTTCACTCCCATGGTATGATGATATTGTGAACTATCTTGTCTCCAAGGAAATTCCACAAGATTGGCTGAAGTGCAAGGTAGACGAATTTCTATAAGAGATTCATTATTACCAATTGGAGGATACGTACCTATTTTGCGAGGTAACAGATTGTATCTGGAGAAGGTGCATTCCTCAGAAGGAATACACCAGTGTACTTGAGCATTGTCACAAACTAGAATCTGGTGGGCATCATTCGGGGAAATGCATGACAACAAAGGTTTTACAGAGTGGCCTATGGTGGCCCACATTGTTTAAGGATGTTACAGAGTATGTTAGAGGTTGTACCGAATGTCAGAAAATGGGAGGAACCGTCGGTTCCAAAGATACCATGCCCTTGAGATACATACAAATTTCTGATATTTTTGATGCTTGGGGCATATACTTCATGGGCCCATTTCTTACCAGTCAGGGATTTCAGTACATCATGCTCACCGTAGATTATGTTAGTCGATGGGTGGAGGCTATCCCCACCCGAGCCACAGATAGTTGTACAATATGTTCCTTTCTCAACGACGACATTATTGCACAGTTCAGGATCAACAAAATACTGATTTCAGATGGGGGAAGCGATTTCATTAATAGAGAAGTAAAGAAGCCTGTGAAGGAGTACGCCATTGAGCACATAGTTGTGGCTCCTTACCAACCTCAGACTAATGGCTTGGCAGAAATTTCAAATAAGGAGATCAAGACGATATTGCAAAAAATTGTACTTCCAGAAAGGAAGAACTAGTCCTAGAGGCTTGACCCGGTTCTATGGGCTTATTAGACGACATACAAGTCTCCTTTGGGTATGTCTCGCTACAGATTGGTGTATAGAAAGCCTTTCCACCTACTAGTGGAATTAATTCACAAATCTTTATGGGCACTCCGTGTATGCAATGTTGATTATGAGATGATAGGAAAGATCAGGAAGTTGATTTTGAATAGATTATTGGAGTTCCGAGACATTGCATATGATAACTCACTCGTGTATAAGGAGAAAGTCAAGCATTTGCATGATAAACACATTCGAAGGAAGACTATTTCTCCTGATCAGAAAGTTTGGTTATTTGATGATAAGTTGAAGTTGTTTCTAGGAAAATTGAATAGCAAATGGTGAGGATCGTTCATCATGAGAGTTGTGCATAACAATGGGAGTATTGTCATATCTGGGTTGTCATCTGACGCACACCCATTTGTCGTGAACAGACATTTGCTGAAGCCATATCTAGATCATGATACATTCTAGTCCATCATTGATTCTATATCTATGGTATCAGACGATGATCTTTTGATTCCATCTTATGCATCTGATACAAGAGCAGACAACTTCTTGTATCATTTCGTTTCATTCTTTCTTCTCTTGTTTTATCATTCACCCCTTTTTCTATGTGTATGTATGCTATACTTAGGATGTGCTTTATATTAGGTATAGGGGGTGATTGATTTGTGTTGTTCATATTTGTCATGTTTATCACTCCTGTTGTTGTGTATACTTAGGGATACTCTACGCTAAGTATGGGGGGTGATGTTGTTCATATCGTCTCTTTTGTATTTTATTATTTTGTTCTCTCGATTGTCCCCCAACTTGTTGATACTCATTACTTAGGGCTATTCTACCCTAACTATAGGGGGGCAAGTCGAACCATTGAGTCTGTGCATTCTCTTCATCGATTTTTCCCTTTTGTACAATCTTCTATACTTAGGATGTCACCGACCTCTATTCTTTTCATCTTTTCATGTCCTAGAGACTTAATTCTTTGATCCTAAGTATGGGGGGTATCACCGACCTCTATTCTTTTCATCTTTTCTTTGAGCCATTGTAGCATAGGAGTCTTTTCACTTTTCTATACTTAGCACAAGTTTTGTTTTCCTTTGCTGCTCTCTGATCACTATGAGGACATAGTTCGAGCTAAGTATAGGGGGTCTCATATATATTGTCTATATACTTTAGATATAACTCGTACTTTTAAATATGATTTTTTGGGATATGTTTATAAATTCATAAAATCCATGTGTATATATAGACTTTGATCACCTTTTATTTAAAAGCAATAAAAAAATGAAAAATAAAAAATAAAAAAACAAAACAAACAAAAAAACAAAAAAATAAACAAACAAAAAAAAACAAAAACAAAACAAAATATAAAAAACAAAACAAAAAATAAACAAACAAAAAAATCATTGTATATACTTGTATATATTTTACTAACCCTTTTCCCTTAAAAAACCTAAAAACTACAAAACCAAAAGTCTATAAAAATTTACATAATTTCAAAAAAAATCTCTTTACACGTGCATCATTTTTTCTTTCTTACCAAAAATCCATAAAAAGTTCAAAATTAGAAAACTGCTTCAAAAAAGAGATTTTGCTTTCTTTTTGCATTGTACATATTTTCTTGCATATGCATGTGCATTTTTCAGGATAGTGACATTTAAACTAAGCCTGGAATAAAAGTGAAGAATGGAGCTTAGTTGGACCTTAATCCACTTAATTTCATAGGAACCTTATAAGATATGTAATTAAGACTTTTCATGTCCTAGCGACTTAATTCTTTGAGTCCATAAGACTATGTTCACATGTCGTCTTGATTAGTCTAAGTAGAATATTTAACAATACATGCATGATTCTTTCATACATTTGCTTATCTTGGACAAACACTCTACACATAGCTCTTCATGGAGGTAGTAAGGAGGTAGAATATTTTGGCTTGGAGTAGCATACGAGGGTAGTACATCTAGGTGAAATCTCTCATCTTCCTCTAGGGAGGATTATGCATCTCAATCTGATCTAGTAACATTGAGGTCTAAAGACAAGAAGTTGTGGGGATGTAATAATGCTTCAAAAGAAGGATAGTCTACTAGCTCAGGAGGAAAAACTCCTTATGTACATGCTGCACCTTGTATATATTTTCCAAAAAAAGGAGAAAAAATGTAGAATCTCCAAAAGTTGGCAGGCCTGATTGAAAAGTAAAATGCATGTCAGAGTGTACGTACAAGGATAATAATAATAATAATAATAAGAGCTTCAAAGTCAAAATTTTGTAAGCTTACTGCTAGATGACTTGGCTACACTATTCATTTGTCCAAGGATAGGTAGCTATACTGGTTACCGTCCATTCTTTTCTCCATCTCCTCTTCTTGAGATGGTTGTACAAGAACTAAGAAGCGAATATCACCGCTCCTCGTGGAAAGAGTTGCTAGTGGACTAGAGTTCATTTCTTGAGAGAGGTTATTTCTTTGCTACTTTTATGATGGGGAGCTATATTTGACATACACCGTACAAGTAAAGATTCATAGTCATAAGAATTTGTGTATGCAGACTTGTTCTGACCAGACTATTGAGGAGACCAGAATAGGAGTCTTGTGGAACTTCGTGGTTGTTAGGTTTAAAATCCATTTCCCATTAAGGTTCCGCCACATTAATAATCCAAAGGTCTGATAGAGCTCCATAATACAACTTTATGATGATAAGTTTAATACTCAATATTTTCATAATTTCTTTATTTTTCCTTTCTTTTTTCTTTTATTTAATTATTCTTTCAAATAAGTGTTTGCTAAGGGACTAGCAAAGGCAAATGATAGGGGGATGATGAATCTGCATTTCATCGTCCTTATTCATTTATTTTAGCTTAAAATCCCTTATAAAACACCTGTATGTAATAGTAACTCCATATTTTAACTAACTTGCATCTATGTGTAAATATTGTACATATATTGTTATATTAACATAAAATAAATAAAGAAAGAGAGGAAGGGAAAAAAGAAAAAAGAAAGAAAGACTGTATATATGTAATAGATACGGGCTGACCGAACCTTGAGAGAAGGTCAAGACTTGACCTGATTGACCAGGAATAATGTAGGGGAGATAAGGGTCCTTAATCAAATCCAAAAAATGTGTTGTAAATATTTTTCTGTGTATATTTGTATACTAATACTATTTTTTGTACATAAATTGACCTCAAATTAAATATTTTTCAAAACAAAAGTTGTACATAAAAATATTTCCTAAATAATAAAAATAATTGCAAAATAAAATCATGTAAAGAATAAAGGTAACCACATCCGGAAAGATAATTGAAAGGCTAATTCCAACTCCATACGAACTTAAATTGAACCAAACTCACTGCAATTGTATTCCAAATTAAATTATCTTCAAAATGATCGTGGTTTCATAATTTTTGGAGTTATGGTTTGAAAGACAAGTTTCAGGGGTGGTTTGTGCAATTTTACCATTTATTTATACATATTGTATTTGTAAATAATTTTAATAATTTTTTTAATAATTACAATATATAAAAATTAAAAAAATAAAAATAAAAAATATACTAATTTCCTTATTTAACTATGTATTTAATTTACCATATGTATATACTATATGTATATAATCAATTCCCTTAAATAACCTTCGCAAAAAATAAAAAACTAACATTTATTATTTAATTTAATAAAGTGACAAAATTATTTATTTATTTATTTAAGTAGATGATGTAATTTTATCCACCATTAACCTCTTCCCTCCTTATCCTCTCTTTCTGAATTTTTAAATTCAAATTCGAACTCCATTCTTTTATCTATTGATATGGCTCCTCCTCCCTCATTTCAATTTGATTAATCTTTTGTGAGAGGAGCCTATTCTCCAAGAGTCTTCCTGTTGCAGAGAGGTGTTAAGCCTCCGAGCCATCCAGTGACAGCGAGTCAACCTTCGTCGAGACCATCACGTCATTTTCCACCCCCGCGGTGAGATCCATTTCTCTTGTTTTTGATCTAGGTTAATCTTAATTTAATTTTCGCATCTTTAATTTCATTGTCAATTTTCAATCATAGATCATAGTTAGTCTTTAATCTTTCACCCATCACGATTTGACCATCATTGATTTTCAATTCATCTCATATTTTTGATCTCTCCACGTTCACATTCTACCTCATGCAATCTATCAACTCCGATCACGCATGGTGACCGGAGGCTCGGATCTACTTCTATTTTGTCGGATCTGCATCCATTAACATTTTTTGTACGTTCATTTGATTTTGGTCCGCATCCATTTTTTATCTCTCCACGTTCACATTCTACCTCATGTAATCTATCAACTTCGGTCAGATACGGTGACCGGAGACTCGGATCTACTTCTATTTTGTCGGATCCGCATCCATTCACATTTTCTGCATTTGATTTTTTGAACAAGTCGTCGTGCTTGAGTCTGTATCTTTTCATTTTTCTAGGTACATAAATTTATCTTAAAAAGAAGTAAAAAAATTCATCTGCTACTTTCAACAAAATAATACCAATTTTTTTTTGCAATTTCTATTTTTAAATTAAAAATCTACAGTTTCATTTTTTAAAAAAACATAAGAAAACTTTCCTGTTTCTATGTTTACAATAAAAAATAAAAAATTAATAAATAAAGATTGAGGGTGGCAGCACTCCAGCCGCCACCCACCTCCGTCGTCGTCCAGCCGTCAGCCTTGTGCGCAGGGCCGTCACCGCTGTCTTTCGCCATGGTCGCACGCTCTCTTCACTGCCATCTTGAGTCGTGCACCTCCGCCGTCATTCATCGGCCATCACAAACCACTACCATCATCGCAGAGAGGAGCACCATCCTGCCAGCTCCACCGATCGTCCTTCATAGCAGTTGGAGCTCGTCGCAAGACTACCGCAGACGACCATCGTTCTAGGACAACGCCTAGGATACCATGTCGTTGCTGGAGCTTCAATCGCTCTCCAGCTGCGTGGTTCCGCCAAACGTGAGGACCGCCCCCCTACTGACCTCCAAACATGCCCCCGTTGTAGGAGATGTCAGTCGTCCATATGCGACCGTCATCTCCAGCCGCGCCATCATCTCCTCAGTCGCCTGCTCGAGGCGGAGCCATCCACCTGCAGATCTAAAAAAAATCGAAGTCGGTCACCTTTCACAAGCATCGAAGCCGAAAACCATCTTTACGCTCTACCACCATGCGCTCATCCAATCGACTCCCCCGTCCATTACCACCGTGCGAGCTCCTCCAGATCTTCATTTCCACTGCCTGGAACCACCACGACCACCGCCATTTGGCATAGAAGAGAAGGTAGGGGTGGAGGCCCCTTTATATCCCTTTACCATTGGAAAGAACAAACCAAAAGAAACCATAGGGAGTATAAAAAATTGGGCAAATTGGATTCTGCCCCCTAGAGGTTCTAAATATTGCAAAGAAGTCCTGCCAGCCAGAGCCTTAATCACATGCACTGCACGCACGCATTGGATAAGTTGCATTTTTCCTATTTTTATTACTTTCTTCTTCAAAAACAATAAAAATTTTCATTTCAGTCCATGTTTATCAAACTTTATTTTGTATGTTTCTTATCATTAAAATAAATACATTTGTTGGCCAATAAATTTTGTAAAAATCACGGGATAATTCTGATATGTTCCTCTTCATTGTGTAAATGTTTCATTGCATTTTAATTTTATTTCTTATTATTAAAAAAATAAAAAAAACATGGCATTTTCCCTGTTTGAACTCTGAAAAATTAAAAAAATTCAAATATTGCTTTAAAAATCAATAAAAATTAGAGTAGTTTTATTTTTGTGTGTTTAATTTCCAACCCAATTTCTATGCATTAATTAATTATAAAACTAAAAAAATGCAAAATACTAAAAATCTTAAAAAAATTGAAAACGTGATTTAAGTTCTTGTTTGTACATAATATCCTCTAGTTTTTATGAAAAATAATTGCTGCAATTTTTTATTTCATTTCATGTTTTTAAATTGCTAAATAATCACATGTGCTCCCTGTTTGCATTTTTTCTTGTTTTTATTCATTTTAAAAATTCTAAAAATTCTAAAAATCTCTGGAAATTAAAATAGTAAAAATCATCAAAAACAAAAAAATAATTTTATTTGGACATTTTTTAGCATTTTTGTCATATTTGAAAAATCCAACAAAAAATTGCATTTCTTTCATGTATAAAGTATTTACTTTGAAAAATAATTGTTTTGAAAATTTTAAAATCATTGCAACATTAAAATCCTTAAAAATTTTGGAAAATCAGAAAATAAAAAAAGATAAAAAGATAAAAATTTCACAAAAACCAAGTTAGTTTACATTTTAGATTCCTTTTTCTTTTAATGGATTTTTTTGCGACTATTTGAATAACCCTTGGGAATTGTAGCCTTCCTGTGTTCGATCCCATTACTTTACAAGTAAAATAAGTAGCAAAATATCCTGCCATATTTTCTTGTAATTATTGGCTCGAGAATAAAATAAATAAATATTTTTTGTTGCGAGATATTTGGGTTGCAACAACAATCGCATTTATTTCATATCTTGATTTAAAAACCCAGAAAAATCTCGCTCAACATGTTGTTGGTAATAATGTGGCTGTGAATGTGAAGCAGGGTACTAAAAAGAATGTGGTCTATGATATGTGTGATGGTGAGACTGCTTCTACGTGTAGGGCTGGCGGTGCTATAAATGTGGATGTCATTGACTATATTATTGTTGCTAGTGGTGTACACTTTGAGGAGTAAAGTGTGGTGAAGACTGAATCAGAGCATACCATATCCTGTTGATCTCAAGAGTGGCCTGAGAATCAACATCGACATCTACATGGCTGGTGATCTGACTTGAATGGGCATTGGACGATTCCTCATGTCAATGTATGCGGAGTCTCAGTAGGCTACACCAGCTCACTCTGAATAAACTAAATCTGACAGGTGGGAGGAGCGGGTAAAGATCTCCTAATAGGATGAGAAGTAGAAGGATGGGACTGCTGGTACTGAGGCTATAAATCCATCACATTCTTCATTAGATCGCTCAACTGCTGAGGAAGTGATGAGAGTTTCTACAACTCTCGCAGCGGCTGCAAATCCTGAACTTGCTTCTAAATCACCTTGTTCGGTGTAAGCTTCTCACTAATGAATCCCTTGTCAGACTGTGACTCAGACTCTGAAACATGCGCCACCTTGTGATGATATTGGTGGTGTGGTGGTTGCGGGGCCTTCTAGAATGCCTATGTAGAATTAACAACTCATGAGTTCTCTTCCATTCCCTTAAAGATAGACCAGACAAACTCGGCATCCCTATTCAGATAACTGCCTCCACATGTGGCTCACTAGGCCCTGTACATCCGGTTGGAGTCCTCCAAAATAATTCTGTACTAGCACCTTTAATGGTATCTCATGATGTGTTCATCTCTCGGTAAGATCCTTTAATCGATCCCATGCCTCATGGAATGATTTATATGGTAACTGTGTAAAATTGGAGATCTGGCTCCTCATCATGTTTTGTTGTCCTATAGGAAAATATTTACATAGGAATGTGTACTTCAGATCGTCCCATGTAGAGATCACCCTCTCCATATGACTCAGCCAGCAGAGTGCCTTATCTGTTATGGTGAAGGGGAAGGCATTGAGGCATATAGCCTCCTGCACAAATCATTTCGAACTGCTGTAAAAATGTAAACGACTCCTCTATAGCATTCATGTAGTACTTGGGAAGCAAAGAAATTATGGACAGTCTCAGCTCGTATGACCCTAGATTCGGTGGTATTCGAATCCAATGGTATGGCATCCAAGATCTCGGGTCATACTCATCTCTTAACGTAGCGAGAACCACGACAGGCAGTGGTGGATTCCCGGCTCCTGCTCTTAGTGCAGTGATCTCAGCTCTCAGCTCATCTTGGACTCTACATTGTTCTCTGATTTGTAAACTTATCCACTTCAGTGTATCAAGAATCCCTATAGTAATAGCTGATGCTAGATCAGGTCTATCATATGTATGTCTATCCCCATTCGATCGATCCTCAGTTGGTTTGTCCTCAACTGGTCCATTCCCTCAAGCCATAGTCTTTGAATCCTCTGTGAAGAAAAATGTCTCATAAGAACTCAATGAAAAATGTGTAGGAGAAACATACAAAGATTTGAGGCATGGTTCTGCCTCAACATAAGGGCTGGGAGGCGAGGGAGTCTTGGTTTGACTCTCCTCGTGACTAGATGGGATCAACTACAGAAGTCGGTCATCCCGAGTCTATGAAGACGTAAGACGGATGGTGGATCATCAAAAGCTCATGGAGTCTGAGCGTGAAATCTGTCGAGTCTGCATCTTCAATGTCAAAAGAATATCAAGAGAGAGCATGATGTCAAGTAAAAAACATGAGTGTGAAGGTGTATGAGATGCGGTATAACATACAACTCGCATACAAACACAATGCAACCCCAAATTCACCAACACAACCCTCTGATGATCGTAAAAGCTCGGTCGTTTATCTTTTTAGTTTTATGGTTATTTGGTAAATAGGTCCCTGCACGGGGACCTAAATGTAATTCCTGGAAATTTTTTGGTGTGCGGATGAATCTCTGGAACTACGGGGGCTCTTAATGCAAATTTTCTATCGATTCACCTTTAACGGTCAATATTAGAAGATAAGTGTGGATTTGAACCGTCGGATCTGGACATGTGGTGAAAGACTACACCTCACCTCCATTCTTGTTGTTCTTCTCTCTTTTCTGATGCAAGGTGACGATGCTTCTTCTCTGATTTATCACCATCGTTTGAATGCGTGCTCTGACCTCCTACAGGGCAGAGGGGTGACTCCTTCACCCCTCTAGCTCGCCTGCAGTTGAAATGCATCGAGGACAGCAGAGATTACTACTACAACAACTGGAAATGCTTAGGGTTTTAAAATCGAAGTTCCTGAATGTGTCACGATCGATTGATGAAGAAAAATTTGAATGCAACTCCATATGATGAACGGAAGATGCTCTAAAGGTCTTGATGTTCCTGCAAGAAGATTTGGATGCTCGATTCACGATGGAATTAGACAAGAATGCGAAGGTTGCAGTTCAAAGATAGTTTCCAGGAAAGAACTATAACAGACTAAACTTGAGAAAATTTGATGTGAAATCGAGCTTTGATTTTAAATGTGAATAAAAAATGGGTATCAGATTTTATTAATTACGTGATTAGGATCTTAATCTAGGCATGAAGATCGATGAAATCAAAAGCTAAAATGATGAAGGAAGTACCTGGGAAGAGAGTATATCATATCCTCTTGGTCACTTGTCGACGGGGTGGCGTTCCTGGAGCTATACGCACGTGACGACGCGATGCAAGGACAATGACGTCCTTGGAACTTATCCCCAATTATCCTTCTTCCACGCGAAGCGGTCCTAGGGTGATGTCACCATCGGTTTGAGGCAGAGCGAGGTGAGGAAGGTGGTTGGCCAGACATTGGTTACTGGAACTGGAAGTAGTTAAGAGAGTTAGTTGTAGAGATCTAGGGCTGGCGTGGATCTAGGACATTAGGAGGGTAGATTAGAGGGTTAGGATTGAACAAAGAGGTTAGGATGAATGAGAGGTAATTAGATGAAACTAGTGCATTGGAACAGAATGCCGTAGCTCTGTTCTTGAAGAAGACGAAGGAGGTGCTAACATGTGTCAACACGTTGTTGGCAAGATGTGTTAATACATTAATAAATAGATATTAAATAATAAATGACATTATTTTAAAAGGTATAAAAATGAAAAATGAAAATAATTAATTTATCTTAATTATAAATTAATTAGTTTCCATAAATAGAAATAATTTATGAAATATAAATATTATATTAATAAAGAGGTTTAAATAATACTTGATAAATATATAATTGATTTTTAATTCAATAAATTAATAAATTATATACCATTTTTATAATTTATCCATTATATTAATAATAAATAGAATATTTTTGAATTTAATGGATTTTAATAAATTACTTTAAATAGATTAATAAATACGGGTATAAGTTACATTGTTTAATTTTATCTATAAATTAGTGTTTTTTATTTATTTAAAACAATAAATAATGTCAAAAAATTATGAAATAAACCATGGTTTCAATAAAAGATCAAGAAAATATTTAAAAATTATAAAATCATTAAAACTATAAATAACGTGTCCTCGATAAAATAAATATCCCAGAAACCCAATTATGCTTAGGTCCCAAAATCGACTTTTTGCAAACAGACTCCACTTTAATTGAAGTCACCTCCATTAATTAGAGAATATTCTTTTATGAATTTAAAGTTGAGTAGAGCGAAACTGGAGTTCGTATGAGAAAGTTATGATGTTCAGAAGTTGAGAATTTGACAATTTACAAATTGGATTTCTTAGGATATTTATATGATATTATTTTTAACTTATTTATATAATTTTCGGTATATTTTTCGAAATAATTAGAAAAAGATTTTGGTGAGAAATATAATCATATGAATTAATTAAAATCATTGAAATTTTGGTAATTATTGGATAAATAATGAAGAGTGTGTAGAGTGAATAATTAATTATTTTTGTATTGTTTTCTTTCCTTATCTCCCCATACTTATTTGTTTCTCGACCAATCCATGCTGACTTGGTATCGAGGGTTAGGTCATAAATATATCTTTCAGCTATATTTATTTTATAAGTGATATTGTACATATATATATATATATTTATAATCTGCCTTCTTTTTTTCTTTATTTTTATTCTTTTATTTATTTACATGTTTTGGATGCTTAAAAGTAAATTTTTATTCACGAGTATGGTTTTATTAAAAGATGTAAATTAATGAATATTTACATGTATTTGTTAAGGGTTTTAAGACAAAATATAGATATAATGTTAATGAATCATGGATTCATCATAAATGTACATCGAGGGGAGAGTTAATGAAAAGAACAAGAAGAGCCATGAAGATTTTGAGAGTCATGTTCTACCTAAAGTAAAATCTAATGCAATATCACAACTCCATCCTATAAAAAAAAATATTCGAAGACACCACTAGTGAAATGCACTATCGGAAAATTGGCATTCGAGCGTACATTGTTGAATAATGGTGACTTGATTAACCTCCTCCCTACTGCTATTCTAGAGCACTTTGACTTGGGAAAATTAAAACATGTCTCAATGATTTTGCAAATGGTTGATAGTTCTGTAACGATACCAAGAGTGTTAATCAAGCATGTAATAGTAACAACACATGGTCAACAATTTCTAGTCAATTTTGTTGTCATGAATATGGACCCAACTAAAACACTATCTCAAAGTCCTGTCATACTTGGGCGTAGCAAACTTTTATTATGTGGATAGGAAGGTAGAATTCACAATTAATGGGAAGGTTATTCCAATTGACCTTGTCACCTCATCCCTTGAAGGCTCTAAGATCAAAGATTGAAGTTAGATAGAAGACTGTTTCATTCTAGGCACACAATATGATTTTGCTCCTCTACACCTAACTAATGTTTTGTTATAAGTGAGCCTGAACACCTCATGCTCCACCTACAAAGACATGTGCCATTAAATTGCTACATACTTTCTAAACTCGACACTAGAAGAAACATCATGTCCCCACTCTAGTAGTGTAATCTTAGAGATGGATGAAACTTGGGACACATCGGATACTGGACTTTCATTGACTTTGTCTCTGATTATGCCAATGTTGGATCCACCATTTGACAATGTATGCCCATCGTATGAACATTTACCACCATCTAACTCAGATCACACTCCTCTAAATGTAATGGACATAGAAAATACAAATGTTGGATCCACCACTGAGAACACACCAACCCCCCTCATTTAACTAAAATAGTTACCTCGTGATTTGAAATATGCTTTCGTAGATGATGCGTTTACTCTGCCAGTCATCATAAATTCCAAATTAGAACAAAATCAGGAAATTCAACTCATGGAAGTATTGAAGAGAAATTCTCAAGTTATTGGATGAAATAAACTGATTTAAAAGGAATAAGTCCGACACTTTGCACTCACCACATATATTTGGAAAATTATAATAAACCTTACTGTGAAATGCAAAGACGATTAAATCATAATCTCAGGTAAATTGTGAAGAATGAAATCTATAAGTGGTCAAGTGCCATTATCATTTACCCAATCACTGATATCCTATGGGTTAGCCCTCTCCAAGTTGTCCTAGAGAAAGGTGGGATAACAATTGTCAAAATGAGAGAGAGAGGACATACCAACCAGAGTAACAACATCTTGGAGACTTTGCGTCGATTATAAAAAACTCAATAAGGTCACATGAAAAGACCACTTCCCATTACTATTCATTGACCAAATCGTTGAAAGATTAGCCGAAAAAGAATACCTTTGCTTTCTAGATGAATATTCTGGCTATAACCAAGTTTACATAGCACTAGAGAATCAAGAAAAGACCACATTCGCTTGCACATTTTGGACATATTTCTTCTGACAAATGCCTTTCAGACTATGCAATGCACCTGCTACTTTTCATAGATGCATGATCGGCATTTTTCCTGATTGGGTCAGTGAGTTCATGGAGATTTTTATGGATGATTTCTCTATCTTTGAGATTCTTTTAAGGAAACATTAGGATTTTTGGATAGAGTTGTCAAGAAATGTATTGAAGTTAATCTAATATTATCTTGGGAAAAAACTAATTTTCATGGTAAAAAAGGGAATAGTATTAGGAAGTATTGTGTCTAAGAAAGGAATGGAGGTGTATCCCACCAAAAGTGAAACAATCACTTACTTGAGCCCACTAATTAATGTCAAAGGTGTTCAATCTTTTCTAGGCCACTTTGGTTTCTACCGACGATTTACAAATAATTTTTCTAAACATATTCGACCACTCACCAAAATACTTGAAAAGGACCAATAATTTACATTCACAAAGGCAGTATTTGAATCATTTATTTTATAGAGAAGGATCGTCAATGAGGATCCAATTTTGCAACTCCTTGACTGGACCTTGAGTTTGAGATAATGTGTGATGCTTCAGATTATGTTGTCAGAAACAAAGGAAGTATGAAAAACCACACGTCATCCTCTATGCTAGCAAAACAATGGATGAAGCACAAAAAAATTATACTGTGACCGAAAAAGAATTGCTAAGCATGGTGTTTTAACTTTAGAAGTTTCGATCTTAAATTTATGGATCGCACATCATCATCTACACTGACTACTATGCTATAAAATATTTGTTCAAAAAAAAAGATGCCATACCTCGACTCATTAGGTGGATTCTATTACTTCTAAATAAAAGATAAGGTTGGAGTAAGGAATGTTGTTGCTGATCATCTATCAAAACTTCCTTCAGCTCTATCACCATACAACTCTACTGAATCCACAATCCCCATTTCTGACACCTTCCTAGATGAGAATATTATGTCTATCTCTCAAATCCCTTGTTGTGTTGATATCGTCAATTTGCTTGTCACTTCCAAACTACTTGATGATTGTCCAAGATAAAAGAAAGGAAAAACTTAGGCTCAAGCCCAACACTATCACTTGGATGACCCTCTACTCCTCAAAGAGGGTGTTGATTTTGATATAGAGATGATGTATACCTGACTCAGAAACTCTTAGAGTCCTAACTCATTGTCAAACTGTTGGATGTGGAGGGCATCTCTCGGTTAGATGAACTGCAGCCAAGGTTTTACAATGTGGATTTTATTGGCCAACACTACATAAGTATTTTGAAAATTTTGTTCGTGCTTGTCTTGAATGCCAAATGACTAGAACCATGACTCGTAGAGCGATGACGCCTCTTTCACCAGTTCATGTTGTAGAAATTTTTAAGACCCGGGGCATCAACTTTATGGGACCATTCACATACATGTATATCAATACATACTATTGGCAGTTGATTATATCACCTATTTGGTAGAAGCAATCCATACTCAGCTGTCGATAGTAAAACTATAGTCAAATTTTTGAATGATTTGTTCACTCGTTTTGGTCTACCAAATGTGATCATAAGTGACGGAGGGACACATTTCCTAAATGTTGTGGTAAAGTGACTTTTGAACAGGAATGGAGACCAACACTGAGTCTTTATTACATACCATCACAAACCAATGGTCTACCTGAGCTCTCCAATCATGAGATAAGAAAAATCCTTCAGAAAATTGTGAGATCAAATAGCAAGGATTGGTCACAACTCCCAACTTTTCCTCTTTGGGCATATCAGACTACCTTCTATACCCTCTAGGAATAAGCCCATACCGTATCGTTTATGGCAAAGCAAGCCACCTTCCTGTAGAGGTCCATCATGAATACCTCTAGACTATTCAGAAATATCACTTTGATTTTGATGATGCTAGAAAGAAAAGATTATTGGATCTTGTTGAATTTGAGGAATTGATATATCAAACATATGATAATAATCTGATCTACAAAGATAAAATAAAGAAGTGGCATGATGCACATATTTCAAGGAAAAATATCAAGGTGGATCAAAAGGTATGGTTGTTCGATGCTAAACTCAAGTTATTTCTTGGAAAACTGAGATCAAAATGGAAAGGATCTTTTGTTGTAACTGGAGTTTTTATAATGGCTCTATGGGAATTAATGATCCAAGCACCAATGCCACATTTCAAGTGAATGGACAGAGAATAAAACCAATAACTAAACCCGATGGCCTGATGCTAGTGGCTGAAACTCTACTCTTGTAGGAAGTCCGAGTACTTCATGCCTTGGCAAGGCATAAAATCACTTGTATGTCTGTACAACTGCTTAAATTTTTTTTCTCTTACTATTGTTTATACTTACTTTCGAATAAGTATGGGAGAACCCCACAAAACATCAATTTAAAAAAGTGATAAAAGAAAGCATCTTTCATCACCTACATATGCATTCCCTTCAATCAAGATATATTTTTCTGCTACATTATCACCATGGCGACATGGCACAATCTAAGCATGAGGGGTGCATTGCATTTCATGCAAAATTTTCCATTTTCCCCATTTTTCCATGCATTCCATTTGTTTGACATTGATTTTGTTTAAAATCCAAAAATAATTTTCATTTTATTGCAATTTTGTTTAATGTTTTCCATATTTTCAAAAAAAACCTTTTCAACATTTTTTGCATATTGTACCAAAATACCAAAAACATTTGCATATACACAAAATTTCACAAAAAATATGAAAAAATCCCTCCCCCCAATTCATTAAGAAATCAGTTTTTTTACATAAGTCCAGAAATATTTTCCCTATTTTCTTCTTTTTTGGATTTTAGTCTGGTTTTTACAACTTTCATACTTAGAATAAGAAGACCTTTATCCACTTAATTTCAAAGTATTTCTTTAGGTTTGAGTATTTTGTTTCTTCAGATCTATTTTAGACTTAATTACTCAAGTTTCACGAATTTTATGCGCTGACCAAAATTTTTGTCTAAATAGATCATCTTGACAGCTTTAGCACTCTTCTACTCTTTATTGATTTTTGAACAAACTGCACATTGCACCTTAGTTCAACTTAGTTTACGTGTGCAAGGGATTGTTTTGATCTCCAGCATAGGAAAGGAGTGCCTGTAAATCATTGGAAAGTAAAATTCAATGATCTAAGTCCAGGAACCACTTATTTTCTACAAGTTTGGGTTTGTCAACAAACTTGCCTTATCTATGTATCTGAAAATCACATTTTGTACATGTACACTCGTGATAACCTGTGCCACAAAAGCCTATCAAAAAGAAGGCACAATAAGGGATTCCAAAAATACAAATCCAAAGAAAAATCTACTTAAATAACCAAGTTCTACCAAATTAGCAAACTAGCAGATGAATGTTGCTACTAGTTTAAAAGAGGCCACTGAGGCCAAGGGTTATGCTCTGCAAAAAGAAGTAACAAAAAGTTAGCGACAGACCAAAGCGTTCTACAGAAGACCCTTAAAAATCTAATTTCTCAACATTTTGCACCCATTTTTTGCTGACAGATTTATGTGAAATGAGAATAAGCCTAGACTTAGAGAGAATTAGATTTGTTGAATCTCCGAGTACCATGCTTAAGGTTGTAGGGTTTACTTGTCTCACAAGTTGGGAAGAGCTATAGCTTTTGCACACAGTTCAAATTTAACTCAAGATTAAAGAGAATATATATTGAATGCATTGATCTGACTTGACCAAAAGATGGAGCCAACTAAAGTTGATGAAAATCGAGCGCTATTGAATTGAATTCACAAGTCTAACGAGAGTCCGAACACATTGTTAATCTAGAGTTCATTTAGTCATTGTTTGTTATTGTTCAGACTTGGCTTTAAAATCTTAGGACATTTATGGATGTGTTTGCTACAAACCCTCTCTGAGCGTTCTCTAATTGTTTTTTCTTTCTCATTGCATATCATTATTTTTCTCGAGACTAGCAAAAGTTAAGTATGGGAGTATGATGAATCTACGATTGATCATGTTTTTATACCTATTATCGAGCAAAATTCATGTTTAATCAATTACTTTTATTATTTTGTATATAATTTTCATCTCAACATTTTCACATGCATTGCATTTCAAATCATCTCAAAATTCCAAAAATATTTTCTTTTCAAGAGAGAGAGAGAGATGCATTAATTTATTTTGTAATAAATATGGGCTCCAAGCCCATACTAAGTATCTAACCTTTTTTATTTTTTATACTTAGCTTAGAAGAGGCTCGAAAGTACTCCAATCCCATTCCTCTTCATCTGAAAAAAAAAATCTTCTACACGACAAAATAGTTGACATTAGCATGATGTTATCATTTGAAAAAAAATAAAAAAATAAAAGTTTTGGGCACTGACAATAGTGTTGTCGCCAGCCCCCTCCTTCAACCTTTAGACGGCCTGCCCCCAATGTCGCTTCTCCTCCCTCGCACAACAACCGTCGTCACCACGCCTCCCATCACAGCTCAACAACAACGACTATCTCCTTCCCTCCCCTTGACTCCTACTATAAAGGGGAAGGAGGGGCGACCAAGAACGAGGCATCGCGTCCCCTCATCCACGATTGATTTTGGAAGGAGAACCCATTACCATTCCCTCCGCCACTATCATTGTCGCTATCTGCCTCGCCTCTATCACTGGCTACTACCATTTTCTTCGGTGCCACATCTCCTCTAATCGTCATCCTCCACACGTCGCATGCACGTTGCCCTCAGCCTCCTTCGCCTCTACCATCCAAGGAAGAAGGGGTCCTACAGACCCCTTCGTAATTTCATGTTTCTTTGTGTTTTTTTAATTTTTTGGACCATTCCGTAATTTATTAATCTTTTGATAATTTTTTTGTAATTTTTCCATTTTCTGATTATTATATTCTATGTAATTTACATTTATTTTATTCTAGTTTCTGTTAATTACTTTCCAGCCCCGCTAGGGTCCTTTCTAAAATTCTATGAAATGTTTCCTTGCAATTTTCATATTAACTTTTTTTATTTTTTGCAAACTTCACTTCTATCTCTTAGTTTTGAGAAATTGTATTTAAGTCCCTATGTTTTTTTATTTATTTATATTCTTTCCCTTATGTTTTTTAGAAAATTACATTTATGTCCCTATATCTTTGAAAAATAATAAAAAATAGCCAAAAACTTCAAAACATTCACAAAAAAAATCTTTGAGAACCTAGAACAATTATAATCTTTTGGAACTATTCTCATTGCACTTTGAGTTTTATAAATCAAATAAATTAATAGAGTTCATCTCACCTTTTTATCAAATATAAAGCAAATATCTCACCAAAACTTGTGCTATTTTTGTCATGTCCCTGCGTTTGACCCTTGAACTTGCCATTGTACTGCCCTAGAGTTATTTTTTCTTGTTCATTATTTATTTATATGAGAATTTCGAGAATCGTGTGTTCACAATGACAACTGAAAAATCACATCTTAGCATGCTGATCTTTCGTGTCTTCAATACATATCCATCGTTTGCTCTTTGTGTTTCGACTCCTACACTTACTAACTATATACAAGATTTCTAGGGTATAATAAATTTAATCACGCACACTTAGGTTTTATTTCATATACTGTGCATTGATTGTTAATCTATTCGAATTAATTAGGTATCGATAGTCGAGAGGGGGTCGATACAATGATTGTTGGATCTGACTTGTCAGAAACTGCATGCTCCTCCAAGACTGGACATTAGGTTCTTCGAAAAAACCATATTATTAGTTACACTTCTGCAAGATAGTGGTATCCAAGTTTTATCTTGTATTAATTTAATCCATATTGTTTACCTGTCATAATTTTATTAAGCTAACACTTTCTTTGATGTGAAGAACCAACCATGTCTATGTTCTATCCCTGTTTCCTTCTAATCATAAGGGATAAAATAAAGAGGAAGAAGTGGGAAAAGCATATGCAATTTGGTAAAACATGTTGGACATGCAAGCCCACGGTGAGCCATTATGCAATAAATGTTATTGCAAATATCATTCCGTGATTTGAAATGAAGAGTAACTAATTTGCATTATAGGTCCCTTACTACAATTTGTGTTATGTACCATGGTCATCTTAATCATCATATAGTTGTTGATTCGATTTATTGAATCATATGGGTTGGTGCTTGGAGAATATCTAAAGAGTTAGATTGAGGACTCATCAAGCACCGTCAAATGACTATTATGAGATGATCTCCAGTCGGAGAAGGAGATGGCAATCCTTTCTGTAAAGGCTGATATCTAACCGATCTCTTGATGCAGGTCCTCTGCATAGGAATAGAGATTCAGAGGTGTTAGATAAATTAGGTTAAAGAGTTTACTTAATGAGATAGAGATAACCGAAGTCTTATGTTATATGTTGTCACAATATAGGCATGCATCCTCTAACCGGAGACATATGTTTTATTATATGTCTGAGTATGTACATTTGGCAGACCCATAGGTTGATGACCTAACAAAGGTCTATACAACGGCGTGCTGGTGTGCATGCAAGGGCATGTGAGTAATACAATCTCTCAAAGGGATCATACAGGTTCAGCTACTGAACCAGAAGGCATAATCTCACTCATGAGATATTGGGAAGAATCAAATTTTGTGCACGATCATCTCACTTTGGATGCTTGACAGAATGTGTGGGTTTGATATATGCTTTTGGAAAGGATATGATCAACACCTAGGTATGATATATGCTTTTGGAAAGTATATGATCGATACCAACTCCCAATGATCAAATGAGAAACTTAATGATAAAACACTGAAGTAGATAGTGTAAAATTGATCTAATACTTTGGGTTTATTCTGGGTCTTCCAATATGCAAGATGTACAAGCATTAGGAATACCAGAGGGCGATGTGATCATAAATGGTTGTATAACCATGACACTTCCATTTCGAGGGAGTAATGAAACGGGTTTGGATTTTAGTGACTCCTCTTAGTAGAGAAGTGATCTGATCTTGTTCCAAATGTTGGACATTAATCTGAATGTGATTCAGATGCAATGAGAAGATTAGATTTGATGTTTTGATTTAATCAAGCATCTATGAGAGGTTCATATTTGAGATGTGCTCTCAATATCCAAGTCACTATAAGTGGAACAATACAATCACCTTATCCTTATCTCCAAGTATCCGCAGTGAAAGCGCATTATCCTTTAATGAGTTCGAGGATAATTTCATTGTTGATATACGTATCCAAGCATTGAGAAAATTTATAATCAAATGTGATTTGACTATCATGGATAATATGAATTTGATTCATATTACATGGAGAGTTATATAAGATGAGTAGATGTGATTTAATTATCAAAGATGTGAATAATGTGAATGTGATTCATATTATTTGGGCACATGAGAGTAGAGATCCAAGATGATTAAATGTGATTTAATTATCCTCAAGATATAAATTTTATTCCAAGGGCATAAATGCAAAAAAATGTGGAAACATATATAAGATTCTTCACAAACAGGTCCATAAAGGGGAATTTTTGAAAATATGAAAGTCGAGAGGGCTTCCCTATAACTTTTCCAAATGCATGGGGACCAAATTGTAATATTCAAAACCTGACAGGGTCCCTATGCCAAATACTCGAGCATGCCATGTGAGGCACGCATGCCCGTGACCTATCTGTAATTTGAAGAATTACGGGGGCTTCAGATACAGATAACCAACTCCCCACACGCAAGGTAGACATGTTTAGGATCAGATATAGGTTCGGTCGGTCGCATGTGCAGAGGCGACATGGGGTATCCTTCGTGCTTCGAAGCGAGCTCGGTCCCACTAAGCCTCCCATGCTAGCATCCAGGCATGTGATAGGACATCAGCACCTGGACGACTGAGGTCCTGTGAAAGTGTGATGATGCTCAATCAAGGATTTGCGTGCTTGTAGGTGCCTACTTAAATCTGAGATAAGCAAAAAAAATGATGAAAAACATCTAACTGGGAGGTTGGAGATGACTCGTAGCGGAAGATGTGGCTAGGATAGAGCCGGTGAGGGGCTCGGGTCTTCAATTAACCTAGGAAGACACTCCAGAAATCTCTACGACCATCAATGGAGGCCGTAACATGGCCCATGGGCCACCGGGTCATCACTGGAGATGACATCCATTACCGCATCTTGATTTCTCCTCCCCTTGTCATGGGGAGGGGAAGAGAGCTTGGCCGGAGCCTCTTGTAAAGGAGGACTGGTGGGAATTGCGTGGAGGAGATGGATATAAATAGGTGGATCAACGGTTCCAGGTGATGGAAGTCACATGGCCAACCGCTGCTCCATGATGCAGCAGAGGAGGAACGTGGGTCTGGAAGTGAGCACGTGGATAAGGGTGACTAGGGATACAAATAGGAGTAGGAGTGATGTGTAAAGGAGGTGTGAGGTACTTGGGAGAATTGGGAGGAGGGGTTGCGAGGCGCAACATGGGAGAGAGAAGGTTTAGGAGGAATAAGATGGCCCACAACTGTCGGATCTTGTAATCCAATGGTTGGGAGAGAGGTGCAGATGGAGGGTGCATATAACATCTAATCGAGTCAATCAGACCAATGAAAGAAGGCAGGCGTGGAGCGAGCTTAGCCATTTGGTCTAACTTATCAGATGACCAATATGGAGTGTGTCAAGGAAAGAAGGGTTGGTACATGGTAGCACACGATCGGGCCATGTGTCCCAATAAAAAAATCCCATAGCCCAAAAGCCATGTAAAATAAAAAATAATTATTTACAAGCCTCAAATGAAAAGGAGCAAAATATGAAAGTTGTCGATTACTTTTAGACATGCAAGTTTGATGTTGAACAAATAGTAAAATATATTATATGTACAAAGTAATTATTTTTGTAAATATTATGGAATTAAAAATACTTGTTTTAATTTCTTTTTATATTTTTTAATTTACATTTAAGTTCAGAAGAAATATTTACAATTAATCAAATTTTTATGGTATTTTTTTATTATTGAAAAAACACATAAAAAGGTTATATTGATAGGTTTATTTATTTACATTTATTAGGGTTAAATATATACAAAGGGTAAATTGTTAATTAATGTCAATTACCTTTACATTTTATCTAATAATTTAAGTAGGAGTGTCAATAAACAAGGAATATGATGATAAATCATGGAGTTATCAATGACGCCCATCCACGTGGTGTACGTCGTGTTGCTTCGAGGTTATTCAAAGCTCTTATCTTGGGTAATAGGTTCGGGATCAATCTGAGTCATCCAATTCCTCTTGATATGATGGTCCAAGTTTGGGAGAAAATGAACGGTGTTGATCTCTCCCATTCTTGATCCGACACTATATACTCCTTGGACCTTAGTTGTTCTCCTTCATCATTGTTTCTCCCCCATGGTCGAGACTTGATGGTGATTATTGGGATAGATGTTCATTAAACCCCGAACAGCCTGCAAGTATGGTAATGCTCGGACAGAGGTTTGGCTAAGGCATGATAGCACAAGATGAAGGATATGGCATGGTTCTCTTGATGCGAATGGTGGAGGAAGGAGCTACGGCTTCGATGACAATTCACTATAGACTGGAGACTGTGAGGGGTAAAAGGTGAACTTGAGGACATAAGAATTATGGTGGTCTCGTTATCGGAGAAGGTGCAATTGGCAGAAGTAAGTAGGTTTTTGGAAGATGCCTGATGTAGAAGAATAATAGAACAAGAATAGGGAGCAAGATATAGGTAATGTATACCTGGAGGATTCTTGATGTGGGAATCAGACTTGCCAGACGATAGGAAGAGCTTAGATCTCTAATCATCACCTCTAGTCGTGGGCATAGCATGATGAAATTGGGCTGGGACTCATGATTGAGCAGCAACAACAAAAGGTCCTAGAGACCTCTGGATCTTGCCTTGGAAGATGGGGTATTACCTTGCTAATGGACAAGACCTACACGACTTGGTCATTGGGGCTCCCGTTCTCTTTCTTTATGATGGCTGATGATTCAAATTAGAAGGTCGCTATGGGTTTAAACAAGAAAAAGGAGGAGAGGCATGAGAAAGCAGTTTCGATTGGAGATATGATAAGGTGAAGCTGGTTAGATACGAATGAGATAGAATGTGGGGGTCCTCGTTGATCTCTTGGAGAGGGTTGGGACTCTAGCTGCAACAGGGATAGGAATATGGTGGGTGGATTTGGTTGCAGTTAGGGATGGTGATAGGGTTTAGCAAGTGGCTAGAGTTGGAAGAGGAGATGGATGTCAGGTGAGAGGAAGGGGATGATCACATGCTACGAATGTGGGTGAAGGCTAAGGGTGATTAGTGTTTGCCATGTGAGCCCACGGTAAACCATTTCTAACAATGAAATGTTATTGTAGTCTTATATATATATCAATAAAGGTTATAGGTTTATTTCACTCCTTATCTTAGATTAAATGAATGAATGCACTATAAGGTCCCTCTGTACAATTAGAGTTAAGTACCATAGCCATCTTAATGATCATAGAGCTGTTGATTCAAATGTTGAACCATAGAGGTTGGTGCTTGATGATATCTACAGAGTTAGATTAAGGGATCATCAAGGACCATCAAAAGATTAAGCGTCGGGGAGGAGAGATCTCGCCGGGAGAAACTCGCCAGCTGCGAGTTCCTCCCCTGTTCTTCCAGCACCTCTCCTCGCCGTCGGATGAAGATGAAGACCCCAGTTCGAGCGCCAGCCGTCCGATGGAGCCATGTCCAGACCGTCGGATCACCCCGGGTGATCTAATCTTCACCGCCCATCGTTGAAGCGTCATCGGCTCACGTGGAAGCGCCACGTGTTCAAGTCACGCACATCAGCCGTAGGATCCAGCGCCTGTTGGGGGTAATTTTCACTTATACCCCCGCCTTTTTGTGTATTTAATATTTAATTTTGTAAATAAATTATAACATTGTAAATAAATTGTAAATTTTGCTAAAGGACCCCGGTACTTCCTTAAATTGCATTTTGGGGCGCGCGAAATTTTCACCTTAGCCCTAGCGGTTTTTGTTTATTGTAAAATGGTTCTAAACCTTTAAATAAATGTTTATTTCAGTAGGTATATTTGCACTGATGCCCCTGTTACTTATTTTATTTGCAAAAGTACCCCTGCCAGGCTGTTTTATTTATGTTTCTTTTATATCTCTCTATTAAAAATACCTATGAGGCTTCTAAAAATACAGAAAAATTAGGTTAGATGCTCCATGCCATGCTTGTTCACGCCCATATTTTAGTTTGCATTTTTTTTGCATTTTTCCTAATTATTAAAAATGTAATAGAAGCCACTTTTGCACTGTCTAAATCAAAAAAAAAAATTAGAAATGTTTTTGAAAAATCCCAAAAAAATTATATATGGTATAATTATATATATATTGAGTCCAGAAAATGAAAAACCCTAAAAATATGAAAAAGAAAATTAAAAAAATCAGAAAGCTCCAAAATCCAACAAAAAAATAGAAAAATCCTTAAAAAACCCCAAAAATATATTTTTTCTCTTTTATAATTCTCTATATATTATTATTAATGTATTAAAATTAATTTGGGAATTTTTGGGAGTTTATTTTATATTTTTAAAACCCAAATTATATACGGTTATTAAATTGGTCCAATATTGTGGACATTTTTGAAATTAAAAATACATAAAAATTAGAAATATTCAAGAAAAATAACAAAAAAATGAGAAAAATATTAAAAAGCTATCAAAAATTAATATATATATATATATATTAAGTATTTATATCTATATTTATATATATATTATATTATTCCCCTCTCTCTCTTCTTATATATACATCTCTTTATATATATTTATATATATATATACACATTTATATAAATAAAGGTATAATTAAAAATAATAATAAAAAAAATAAAAATATAAAATATAAAAACAAATAAAAAAATTATAAAAACAAAAATATAAAAATTACAAAACTCACAAACTACAAAAATAATAAAAGGACATGCACAAAGGATTGAATAAATACACATCACATACTTCCCTTCGCCTCCCAGTGTTCGACCTCTACCTGTACTTACACCTATACACATTTGCATGTAGAGTTATAATAAATTTTAACTCCACATTTTTGGATATTCATTGCATATATTTATTGTGGGTTAATTGTTGATCGATTTGGGATCTTCTGTCGGTCGCCTCAGCGACCGCGTTCCCGTTTGTGTGGAATGCGAGACCGATGGAAAATCCCTTTCATCAAATGGCGCCGTTGCCGGGGAGGCAACAGATTTTGTATGATTTTGTGTGGTTATTTGTTCATTTATTTGATTCTTTGTTCATGTCCTTCATTTATTTATTTGTGTGATTTTTATTTGATATTATTGATTGACTGCTCTGACTATCTCTTTCTTTTTGTCTTTGATGCGAGGGACCGCCAAGCGAAGGAGGACCTCTTAGGAGGACCTATGCACCCGAGCGAGGTGGAGTTGGCTCTTCTATGCCAAGCCAACAGGAGAGAGCATCCATGGAAAATGAAGGAGAATTTTTGAAAACAGTCTTTATTTTCATGCATTTTATTTTATTTTAATATGTATATTTATGTGAGAGAGTGTCCCTTAGAATTTTGTAATAAAACAGGACTCTCACAGGTACACTCCGACTCCTGAGGTCCATTGCCCGAGGGATTGTTCCCTTGGGGGCCTCGATGACTTGAACTCTTTTTCTTCTCTTTTATTTTATATCAGTTTTATTATTTTGTGTGAATGAGCCCTTAGCCATAGGAGTTGCTTGCTCGTAGAGTTAGGTCCAAACACCCTAATTGATTTGCATGTACCTATAGTTCGCTTTGGACCTAGATCAAACTCTAAACAACCGCTCACTTATCTCTTAGCCTTTGTGCCACAGCGAGCCCCGCAAAGCGCTTTCTCCTAAGCTCAAGTGTGTTGGGCACAGAGGAGGGGTGAGCCAAGACCGGACTTTTTGAGGCTAAAGATGAATGAGCGACTGGTGGTGCTTCACGATAATAGCAATTTCTGAACCTAGGGCGATTTCTTCGGTTTGCATTTGCATATAGCATAGGTTTCAAATTCTGTTTTGCATCCCGCATGGAGAGAGCTGGGAGGCACTGTAAGTCTTCTTACTTAGCATGCATCATTGATTTCCGACTTGCATGGCTTTTCCGATCTTCTCCCTCTGTTTTTGCCAACCTAGGATGCTTAATGGAAAATGGAACCTCGATAGGCACGTGCATTGAAAATATCCAAAAAAAAGTGATAACGTAAATAAAATCGGGACTGATAACTCTATTTGACCTAAAAATAAAACATAATGGATTCCTTGTCTTGGGAGTGCAACCCCCTCATTGTATGCGTTTTTAATTGCTCACGTGCACACTAAGGAGTAGAGCCCAAATCCCATCAAGCCTCCTAAGTGATTGTACAATTTTGTGATTCTCACCTAACTCTAAAATCGAAAAGATAAATGACCGTCACCTGATGGTCTTCACTGTGTTGAGTAGGTGAATTGGGTGTTTGCACTGTGTCTTGATTGTGACTTGGAGTTCGTTGTGCTTTTCATTCATTACTAGAGTAGTCGGTTCCGCCCGTGTGAGTCATGCATTTTTTTTTATCTTTGAGTCTCTCTGCCCCTCTTATACATATATCTCTTCATCATGCATCAAGTCATGATATTGGCGCTTGAGCTCAATCATTCTTCGCCAAGTCCTTTGTTTCCCTCTTCTTCATCACTCTCTTAGTATTCTCCGTATCATCATCATTCTCTGGTTCAAGGAGAGCACTCTCTTCGGACCACAATTTTGACGGTGTTCCCACCTTGTGTGGAACACCCAATTTTGTCTATATCCCGATCTTCTCACCCGCCCTCCTCGTTCCCTCTGTATCACCCTTCTACCACCCACGGTATTGGCACGCCTGCTCAATCAGCTTCTCCACCCCATTGTGTACCCTTCTTATCCATCTTCCTCGTGTCCCCTGTATCATCTCTCCCATTACCCGGGAAGGCTGTGCATATTGATGAAGCCCGCATCGAGGATTATTTATACAGATTATTTATGTAAGCCGGGCTCATGATGTTGAGGTTGCTGAGATTGGTGTGATGGACTTGTCTTTGATACATGCATATGGATTTCTTGAGGATTTTTGATGATGCATAGAGCATAGGTGTGATGCATTATTAAGGAATTTTAGTTCTCGCACACCGGATTAAGGATGTGATATGATGCGATGATTCAATGAAGATTTCATGAGTATTGATTGATCTATCTATTTTGAGGTTCCACCCATCTTGATTTTTGAGGACTGACTGATTAATCTACTTTGGACTTCCTGATAAAGGTGTGCGGATCCTACATGATCTCTCATCTTCCTGGGTGACCCATCCTTGATCTCCTGACTCTTTGATCCACCCTGGCACTTAGAGGATGCCTGACTATTTTTCGTGCCATCTCAGCTGACTGGATTGACCCGAGGGATGTTTTGTGATTTGCCTGATGATTTTCTCCCTCACATGATCTTATGCCCTCCGAATGATTGAATGATTTATTGCTTTTGAGGACCAGAGATGACTTGCCAGCATTCCCTTGACCTACATTGATATAGCTCACATTGCTCCCTGAGGACTATCTGCGGGAGAATGCGACAATTTCTAGGACTGCGGTTTCATTCACTGCTTGGGTCGCCATTGTGATGGGACCCGAAACCGAGTCATACGATATGTTTGATTGGCCTCCCCCTGTCATTGTGTATCTGACCTGTCAGCACACGAGACCAATGTACTAGACTCATCTGAGTCCGCTCTCCTTGACGGTCCTCGCAAGGCAGAGCTCCACTTTTCTGATTATTCCATGCCTAGTTCATAGCTCTCCGAGGGTTATCTGCGAGAGGCTATGACACATTATAGCTCTCTTGGTCTCTTCTGCTGGTAGATGATCTGTCGTCTATCGAGACCACATTTTCTGTGGATCCGTCTGATGGATCCGGCTCCTTTGAGCCCTTCTCTCTCCTTGACGACCCTCGTAAGGTAGAGGCGCATTCTGACTATTCCTTGCCTAGCTTGCAGTTCTCTCCGAGGACTATCTGCGAGAGACTGCGACACTCTCTTTACGCTCGGTTTCCACTGCTGACTGTCTCCGATCTGCGGAGCACGGAACCGAGTCGTCTGATATACATGATTATTGGTCCCATCTTGCGTTGCTTATCCGATCTGCGGATCATGGGACTCATCTGATTAGACTCTTTCGAGTCTGCTCACCTTGACAGTCCTCGCAAGGTTGAGCTTCTACTATCTTCTGCTATCTTCTACTTTCATGCCTAGCTGGCAGCACGTTCCCGAGGGTTATCTGCGGGATGCTGCCACAATTTCTAGATTTGTCGGTCTCTTCTGCTGGTAGCCGATCTGTCACCTACCGAGACCATCTCTGTGATCCGTCTGATGGATCAGGCTGCTCTGAGTCTGCTCACCTTGACGACCCTCGCAGGGGTGAGCTTCTGTTCTGATTATTCATTGCCTAGTATGTACTACTCCCCGAGGGTTATCTGCGGAAGAGTACATCATTCTCTAGGTACTCGACTTCATTTCTGGTGTCTCCCATTTGGTGGAGCACGAAGCCGGGTCTTCTGACTTGTGTACTCGGTCTCCTCCCTGGTTGTGTCTCCTCTCTGTTGGAGCACGGAGCCGAGTCTTCTGATTATTCTCTGATTCCGCTCACCTTGAGAACCCTCGCAGGAGTGAGCCACATATTGTGTTGTTCGGTGTATTCTTGTGACTTTCAGATTATATCACCACCGTGCATCACACAGTCTCATATGCCTTATTTCTGATCTATCTGAGACCATGATTGACTAGGAGGAGTCTGTACTGCTCTTTCTTCCTCTCGGTCTTACGGTATCGGCTCTGTTCCCTCATGTTGACCATATGATCCGATTGACTGCTTCATGCTACCGGACCCGATATCTATCCTTTCGATCTATTGACCCCGGTAGTTGACACCCACTTGATTGCATATTCGGGTGTGTTTTCACCTTCTGACTGCGTCCTCGTTCTCACAGGGAGACGACGACAAGAGCACGGTTGTCGCTTACCAGACACTGTCCTGTACTCCACCAGTTTTTCACCGCTTGTATATATGTGTGCCTTTTTCATTCTTTCTCCCGCATGTTATGTGTGCCCCAGATCTATCGCCATATCTTTGTGCCTACACTTAGGACGTACCTTGTCCTAAGTGTAGGGGGGGTACGCACCGAGTTGTTCTTTCCTTACACATTTTTCGTCACTCCTTTTGTTGCCTATATTTAGGGATATCTCACCCTAAGTATAGGGGGGAGTGATGCGTATATTCTCCTAGATCTTTTCATCTATATGTATATATCTCTTCTTTTCTTCTTTTCTTCTTTTCCTTTTCTATCTTCTGTATCTAAATAAAAGGCGTCGCCCCTTTGTGTCAGTTTTTTGTACTTAGGACGTACATTGTCCTAAGTATAGGGGGGTGCAGCCCTGATTTGTTAATTCTTTGATCTGTTTATTCCCACCCTTGACCCTCCCTGCTTTGTGTACAGTCTGCTATACTTAGGATTACTTGATCCTAAGTACAGGGGGGACGGTCAACTTCTATTTTCTTTGTCTCTTATTCTTATTCTTTAGACTTGTCTATACTCAGTACGAGTTATGTCTTCTCTTTTCTTTTCGATCTATGAGGACATAGCTCAAGCTAAGTATAGGGGGTCGTATATACTATGTATATACTTTAGCCATAACTCGTACTTTCTTAATAAAATGACTAATAATTAATTAAAAATCCTTAATAAAAAGATGGGATTATTCCTCAAATTCTTTTTGTATATACTGATTAATAAATCAGGTGAAAATGTTTTTTGCAAAATGTTTGAAAAATAGTTTGAAAATTATTGTGAACATTTATTGAAAACTATTTTAAAAAATATTTTGTTACATGTTTTCAACCATTGTAAAAATGTGTGGTTTGTAAAAATTTATTTTCTTTGTGTGAAATAAAATGCTTGAAAAATGATTTGCAAATGGTTTGAAAAATGGTTGCAATAATATTTTGAAAATCTATATATTCTGTTTTAAAAAAACCTTTGCAAAATGATTTTCAAATGTGTGTACATGTTTGTAAAATTGGTTGTAAAAATTATTTTGGACTATAGTTTTCAAAAATTGTTTGAAAAATTTGTGTCAAATAAATTTGAGGAATAGTCACATATAATAATAAAAAAAACTAAAATAATATATATTATTACTATTATAAATAAAAATAAAAAAAATCAACAAAATTCTTTAATAAGTGTATATACATACCTATAAATAAAAACTAAATTGTAAATTCTTAATTCTTGTAAAATAAAGCAGCACACCTGTGTAAATAGTTGTACATATTCTTTTATTTGCAGAAATTCTTTGTGTAAAAATTCTTCTCTTTGTTTTCAAATTGTTTGAAAAATTGCATTATTCTTTGCATATTTGTAAATAGCATTTGCATTGCATTCATCTTCTTTGATTGAGCTTGATAATTGAACTAGCTCAATAAAGTCGAAGATTGGAGCTTGGTTGGACCTTACTGCACCTAATTGCACTGGAACCTTATGGGAACTAGGTTTAAGGTACTTCAGGTCTATTCAGACTTAATTCTTTGAGAAATCAGGGCTGGGTTCAAGTCACCTCAGTGGACTAAGTAGAACTTTTCGAAACACACGTATGACTCTTGCCGACCGTGACCTAACTTGGACATTTGCACCTTTCACTTGGCTCAACTCAGTTGGAGTGGTGAGGGGGTTGGATTTGCCAGTCTGAGACGCACACGAGTGGAAACATTCGTCCTCGTCTAGGGAGGGAAGTGCACCCCAACCTGGTCCAATCGCCATGAGGTCTAACGACAGGAGAGTGTGGGTTGCAATAATGCTTCAAAAGAGGGATAGTCTTCTGGCTCAAGAGGAAAAACTCCTTATGTAAATGCTGCTGTAAATAATATGTTGAAAAAAAAGAAAAAAAAGGAAAACTCCAAAAAAGTGGACAGGCTTGTAGTATAAAAAAATAAAGTGCCTGCCGGAGTATGTATATATGTTGTACAGAAAATAAGCAAGCTTGAGCATCAAAGTTATACCATGTGAGCCTGCAGCTGGATGACTTGACTACACTGGTCTTGCATCCCAGGATAGGTAGCTACACTGGCTACCATCCATTCTTTTCTCTACCCCCTCCTCTTGAGTTGGATGCCACTTGAACTTAGAAGGGAATACCCCGCTCCTCGAGGAAAGAGCTGTTGGACTAGGGAATCATTGGGTTGTCATTCAGGAGAAGTCAGTCTCTTTGTCATTTTAGTTGGGGAGAGCCACCATCACTTACACTGTACAAGTCAGCTTCATAGTCATAAGGGTTTGCGTATGATGTAGGCTAGTTCTGACATGGCTATTGAGGTGATTTGAACCAAGTTCTATGACTCTCGAAGGCTGTTGTGTTTTAAATTTGGTTCCCTACTAGGTTCCGCACACATTCTCACACCAAGGTCTGACCTGAGCTCCAAACTTTGATTTTGTACAGATGAGTTTAATAATCATGATCAATTCAATTTATTCTTTGAATTCTTTATTTTTGCCTTTTCTTTTCTTCTTATTCTTTAATTCTTTTTGTACTTATTGCATAAGTGTTTGCTAGGGACTAGCAAAGGCAAGAATAGGGGGGTGATGAATCTCCATTTCATCACCTTTATTCTATCATTTTGGCCTTAAAAACCCCAGCAAATGCATGTAAATAGCCTCAATTTGTACATAATATCATTCATTATTTATTGTATTTATTGTACATAAAATAAGGTTTTTAATGCCAAAATTATAGAATAAAGAGAGGAAAAGAAAAAGAATAAAATATTGCAAATATTTTATGACCCGAACCCCCGAGACCAAGGCCAGCATGGAATTGGTCGAAAAGGAATAAAGTAGGGGGATATAAGGGCCAATAATACAATAAATACCTCATTTATTTATTCATTCATTGATGCATTTTTGACACCTATTTTGTATAAATTATTTATTCATCAAATTAAAATCTTTTGTACATGAAAGTTGTAGATAATAATGTAAATAAAAATACAAAATTGAGTTTATGTAAAAATAATATACAGTGTACATTTTATATACGGAATAAAAAGCCAAAGTCTCAACTTCACAGACCCATATCTTGCAAATAAAAACTCCAAATCACCCAAACTCACCTTTAATTGTATATAGCATTCCATGAACTATTTTATAAAAGTAGTTTCATAATTTTTGGAGTTCATATGTGGAAGTTAGGTTTTTGACCCACTGTGTACATAATACCTGATTAAAATATTCATTTTATTCAATATTTATAAATTCATCTTTTTAGAATCTTGTAAATATTGTATATAATACATGTACATATTAAAATTAAAAGAAAACCAAAAAGAAATTACAAAATAAAATAAGTCTATAAGCTACATAGGCAAAAGACCTATGATAAGTATGTACATAAATAAAAGGGGATTTTAATTCTTCTTTATTCTTTTATATTTTTATAATAATGTATACATTATACATAACTCATTAAAAATACAAAACCAAAATAAAAATCAAGAAAATACAATAAATAAATTAAGTGTATAAAATACATAGATAAAACACCTAAAAGTATACCTACATACACCTATACATATTTATTTAAAAATAAACTCATAAAAATCAAACAAAAATACCTTTATACTCACAAAAATAAATTATAAATTTATAAAATAAGAAACTAAAATAATAAAATAAAGTAAACAAACTAAAAATAAAATACACAAGAATACATGTAAATACATACATATACACATTATTTTAATAAAACCATAATAAAATACTTCAAGAAAATAAATAAAAATCATAAATAAATACTACATTAATTTATAAACATTTTCTATTCTATAAGCAAAATCTAATTAATTCATTTATTAGGTTAAAATAAAGAGTCAAATTCGGGCTGACATGGACCAATCACAGCCCTGCCAATGTTGACCGCAGTCAACTGTCCCCTCAGCCTGCAGCCCGTCAAATCTGCCCAACCTTGCGTTTTCACCGAATTTTCCCGATCAACCTGTCACTCTAATGACATAGATCTCTTCACGGAAATTACTCCCAAAAGAGTGTACATACACGCCCATGCCTTGTTTCCCTTGTATATAGCCTCGACTTCTTATTTTTAGCCGGTCAATAAGGGCTCCCATTATGTTCAAAAATAAATCAGCCTCCAGCCCGCCAGATTTGTCAGACCCCCCCGTCTTCTCCCATTTTTCCCGGCTGCCCCGTCCATCGATTGGCTTTGCTTCCTTCACAAGAAATGCTCCTGGTATCTTGTACATCCACGTCCCCATATTAAATCTAATGTATATATCACCGATTCCTTATTATTTTCCGGTCAATAAGGGCACATACACATGTTTATAAATAAACCTTCTTCCTCCTCCAAAATTTTTTGGGCCATTTCCCTAGCCCTAGAGCTCCCCACCTTCGGCCAAGAGTGCATCCAGGTGACATATGGAGGTCCCCTGAAGGTTGTGGACGCTCATGGAGGAAGGAGATGCGCCCACGGCGGCGCTCCGGCAGCCGTCCTGCTCCTTGGCCCTCCGGCCAAGTCGAGACTGCGCATTTATGATTTTTAGGTAGGTTTTCGTTCCAGCATTTTATTTATGTCTTTTATTTCGCATTTAGATTACTAGTGTGTCTTAGATTAGGTAAATCGAAGTTCGCCGGAGCTCTGCTCCGGCGACTTCGCCACTGTATTTCCGACCGTTTTTCCGACGCCATTTCGCTTCCATTTCGTTCCTCTCCGTATTCTCCACCTCCCAGCCACCTTTGTCCAACCAGATCTGTTCCAGATCTGCGAATCGATGCTCACCTCCTCCGCTTCGCCGGAGCATCGCCACCCCATCCATTTTTTCATGCTAACAGCTTCGATTTTTGGTCGAGGACCATCGCCTCGAGCCATGTGGTCTTTCTGTGCAGGTCTAGTGCGCCAAGATGCACCAGGAGACGAAGTACACGCCGGCGGAGGTACCTGGAGCACCTTGCCTTTTCCGACCTCGCAAGGGCGCTCCATTCGTCCTCTGGCCGATCTGAAGCCTCCAGCAGATAGAGTGGAGCACCTGCGACGTGTGGGGACCTTTGGGAGCAGCAACGAGCGTCGGGGAGGAGAGATCTCGCCGGGAGAAACTCGCCAGCTGCGAGTTCCTCCCCTGTTCTTCCAGCACCTCTCCTCGCCGTCGGATGAAGATGAAGACCCCAGTTCGAGCGCCAGCCGTCCGATGGAGCCATGTCCAGACCGTCGGATCACCCCGGGTGATCTAATCTTCACCGCCCATCGTTGAAGCGTCATCGGCTCACGTGGAAGCGCCACGTGTTCAAGTCACGTTCATCAGCCGTAGGATCCAGTGCCTGTTGGGGGTAATTTTCACTTATACCCCCGCCTTTTTGTGTATTTAATATTTAATTTTGTAAATAAATTATAACATTGTAAATAAATTGTAAATTTTGCTAAAGGACCCCGGTACTTCCTTAAATTGCATTTTGGTCCTTTCGCGCCTCACGTGCAGTCCCACGTGAGGCGCGCGAAATTTTCACCTTAGCCCTAGCGGTTTTTGTTTATTGTAAAATGGTTCTAAAACTTTAAATAAATGTTTATTTCAATAGGTATATTTGCACTGATGCCCCTGTTACTTATTTTATTTGCAAAAGTACCCCTGCCAGGCTGTTTTATTTATGTTTCTTTTATATCTCTCTATTAAAAATACCTATGAGGCTTCTAAAAATACAGAAAAATTAGGTTAGATGCTCCATGCCATGCTTGTTCACGCCCATATTTTAGTTTGCATTTTTTTGCATTTTTCCTAATTATTAAAAATGTAATAGAAGCCACTTTTGCACTGTCTAAATCAAAAAAAACAAAAAAATTAGAAATGTTTTTGAAAAATCCCAAAAAAATTATATATGGTATAATTATATATATATTGAGTCCAGAAAATGAAAAACCCTAAAAATATGAAAAAGAAAATTAAAAAAATCAGAAAGCTCCAAAATCCAACAAAAAAATAGAAAAATCCTTAAAAACCCCAAAAATATATTTTTTTTCTCTTTTATAATTCTCTATATATTATTATTAATGTATTAAAATTAATTTGGGAATTTTCGGGAGTTTATTTTATATTTTTAAAACCCAAATTATATACGGTTATTAAATTGGTCCAATATTGTGGACATTTTTGAAATTAAAAATACATAAAAATTAGAAATATTCAAGAAAAATAACAAAAAAATGAGAAAAATTTTAAAAAGCTATCAAAATTAATATCTATATATATATATATTAAGTATTTATATCTATATTTATATATATTATATTATTCCCCTCTCTCTCTTCTTATATATACATCTCTTTATATATATTTATATATATACACATTTATATAAATAAAGGTATAATTAAAAATAATAATAAAAAAATAAAAATATAAAATATAAAAACAAATAAAAAATTATAAAAACAAAAATATAAAAAAAATTACAAAACCCACAAACCACAAAAACAATAAAAGGACATGCACAAAGGATTGAATAAATACACATCACATACATTCCCTTCGCCTCCCCAGTGTTCGACCTCTACCTGTACTTACACCTATACACATTTGCATGTAGAGTTATAATAAATTTTAACTCCACATTTTTGGATATTCATTGCATATATTTATTGTGGGTTAATTGTTGATCGATTTGGGATCTACTGTCGGTCGCCTCAGCGACCGCGTTCCCGTTTGTGTGGAATGCGAGACCGATGGAAAATCCCTTTCATCAGTGGCTCCCTTTCCTCTTATGTGAGATTATTATATCTCACATAATCCTTTATTTATTTACAACAACCTTTTGTTCCAAATTATTAACAAAAATAATTCCAAATTATTTTTTTGAATATTTCAATCATGCCCTTAAATAATGTGAATCATATTCACATCAAAAATAAATTGTAAATTGCATTTTTCAATTAATTAGCCAATGTGAATCCAATCCACACCAATAATTAATCCATAAATACTATTTATAATGATCTCTCTCTAATATATTATAAATCACATTTATAATATATTTGATTAATGTGGATAGTGTTATGCTCATTATTCACATCCCTAATAATTAAATCACATTTAGTTATCACTTTCTCAATGCTCAGATACACAACTCATTAATGGAATTATTCTTGAACTCTTTCAAGAATAGTGCACTTTCTCAATGGATACTTGGAGATAAGTACATGGTGATTGTACGTTCCACGTATCGTGACTTGGATATAGAGATCATATCTCAAATTATGGTCCCAAGACCTCTCATAGATATTTGATTAAATCAAAATCGTAAATAAATTATTCTCATTGTATTTGAATTGTATTCAGATCAATGTCCAACTTTTGTACTAAGTTTAGATTACTTCTATACTGAAAGGAGTCACTAAAATCCAAACCTATTTCATCACACACTCGGAATGGAAGCGCCATGGTCAAACAATCATTTATGATCACATCACCCTCGAGTATTCCTAATACTCGTACATCATGCGTATTGGAAGGCCTAGAATAAACCTGAAGTTTTAGATCTCTTTTTAGATTATCTTCTTTAGGGTTTTTTAATTAAGATTCTCATTCGTTCAATGGGAGTTTGTATCGATCATATGTGTTCCAAAAGCATATATAATACCTAAAAATTATTGTCATGATTCGAAAGCAAGATGACCATGCATGGAATTTAATCAGTCCCAATACCTCACGAGTGAGCTCATGTCTTCCGATTCAGTACTGAACTTTTATGATCCCTTTGAAAGACTGTACTACTCATATGGCCTCATATGCACACTAGCTCGTCGGTGTATAGATCTTGAACAAGTCATCAACCTATGGGTCTGCCAAATGCACATTCTCAGACACATAGTAACAAATATATCTTTGGTCGGAAGATGCATGCCTATATCATGACAACATACACCATAGGTCTTTCTTATCTCAATCTCATTAAGTCAACTCTTTAATCTAACTTATCTGACACCTCCAAATTTCTATTACCATGTACATGACCTACATCAAGAGGCCAGTCTGATATCAGCTTATCGAGAAGGATATCCTTCTCCTTCTTAGGTTGGAGATCATCTCTTAATAATCATTTGACGATGTTTTGTGAGTCCGCAATCTAATTCCTTATATATGCATCCAATGATCAGCCTCTATGATTCAACCATTGAATCAACATTTTTATGATCATTAAGATGGCCATGGTACATAACCCTAATTGTACCGAGGGACCTTATTGTGCATTCATTTATTTAATCTTAGGTAGGAAGTGAAATAAATCAATAACTTTTATTTATATAAGAATAATTACAGTAACATTTATTCTAAGAATGGTTCACCTCAGGCTCACATGGCTAACAATTCCAACCTAGGATGATCAACTAGGATTGTGGGAGCTTCACGTGTCATCAACGTGCTGACAAGTTCTTCTACGTCAGAGATCGCAAACAAACTACAAGTTGTAAACCTAATTACTCGTTTGTGATCTCGATGAAAAGATTTCAGAAGTGTTCTTGAATCATATGGTTTCATCTATTTTAAGAAAATAAATTCTGTTTCATCTAATATGACTAATTAATCTAGATCGAGATTGTATTTAATGCGATCTTCACACTTCCGTGATGCACTAAGGCCTAAACCCTAACATTAAAGAGATGGTATAGGGCTATGGTTGGTGGAGTTTGTTGTAGTTAGGGATGGTGATAGGATTTTGTAGGTGGCTAGAACTGAAAGAGGAGATGGGTGTCGGGTGAGAGGAAGGGGATGACCACATGCTAGGCATGTGGGTGAAGGTTGAGGGTGGTTAGAGGTTAGGCAGAAATAATTTTGAGTCATTGCATGAAAGTGATCGAATGGTCCAAATTACTAGCTCATGGGGACAAAGGCAATGGTTGACTAGGCTGAGTGGTTTGACTAAGAGATGTGAGGTGGACCAATGGCCATGCGTCACATGGCATTGACCAAACTTTGACTAATGCATGAAATACAAGAAAAATTAATTAAAATTAGTAAATACCCCCTTATGCAAAAATGTTCAACATGAAAAACGCTCGTCTAAATGCATCCTACCATGTTCATGAAGGACTCAAAGAATGAAACCAACTGTGCATGATATGATTTTTTGGTGATATTTTGTCTATATAAATATAAAACTTTTAAAGTTTGTAAGTTTTATTTTATAGATAAAAAATGCATGAAAAAAATCAAATATGATGTGAAATAATGTAATGGACTCTAAAGCATTTTCTGATATTTTTGTGAATTAATAATAATAATTAGAAAATGTGAGGTATAAACATGAGAATTGGTAAACATGCTCTGGTTGGAATACATCTTTTTCTTGATTTGGATAATTTTTTTGGATTTTAATTTATTTGTAATTATTTAAATAATGATGTAAATAAAAAATGAAAAAGGAATTATATCAAAAAGAGTGAAATATATACATGAAATAAAAAAGGCTAAAATAAGTGAATATGTACAATGCACAGTTCGGCCCCAAAATTCAATTTTCACAAATGAACTCTGACTCTTGATTTAGTATTGATTTAAGATAATAATAGAGTGTACATTAATTCAAAAGTGAGTATAGTGAAATTGGACACTATATGAGAGACATATCGACATTTACTGCTTTTTAACCTGAGATTGGGGTTTGGGTTTATTTCAAATATATACAAGTTAGTATTTTTTAGGATTTTTCATTGATTAAGGTTAGTGATATGCACACAATGGAATATGTTTCATGTCAACTGGAGTTATCATGAATTAATTTAAAATGCTTAAAGTTAAGTGAAAATGTATAGATGAATATGAATGTAAAATGAAGTGCTAATTCATGGAAGTTGATTTAAGTGCATGAATGTTAATTTTGAGTTATTAACATGTAAATGAGCTTAATTTCTTAAGATGAAGCTTTATTTTCTGCTAATTTGAGTGATGAATCACAGATTTTTCACTCGATTACATCAATTCTAAGACTGTTAAAATTTGTCAGTCTTGATGGAGAGGATAATAGTCTCGAATTAAGTTGATTTTTGAATGACACCATGGCGATATATGGTGATCTAAATCCTCCTAGATTCCATTTCAAGAAAATAAAAATATCACAATGAAAAAGAGTAGGAGCACGTAAGTTACATACGCCCAGGGAGCGTACTCCTTTTCTTCATACATATGTGTGTGTGTGATATTGTTCTGATTAAAACCATCATTTCGTCTCAAAACGGCTTATCATTCGAAAAAGCTATAGACAAATAAGGAACTAACGGAAATAGAATTAACAGATTCTTGTTTAACTTGTTTTCATTAGTTTCACAATTAATCATTTTTCATCATTCCATTTTTTCCTTTGCAAAATCAACTCATTATTCATTCCCTATAAAATGCTTCGAAAGTAGAAATAAAATATTCCTTAAATACTACTTGGATTCACTAGATAACACATGCTCTTTTTTTATTTGTGTACCATATGTTTATTTTCTATGTTTTGTTTTTGTATACTAAAATCGCTTAAACTTTTAATTTCTTATTGTAAAAGTTCTCTTTAGTTGATCGAAATTTCAATAAAAACCCTCCCTAAAAAATAACAACGTGTGGATATGTAATATTTGGATTTGTAAAATACCATAGTAACATCTTGGAACAAGTTATGGATAAATAAGGAATTAACAGAAATGGAATTAACAGATTCTCATTTAACTTATGCTTCATTAGTTTTACAATTAACCGTTTTTCATTGTTCCATTTTTTTCCTTCCTAAAATTGACACATTTTTTGTTCATGGGAAAACTCTTGGAAAGCGATATTAAAATATTCTTTAAATACTGCCTGGATTCACTGGAAAAGACATGCTCTTTTGTATGTCGATATCATGTGTTTGTATTCCAAGTTTCATTTTTGTATACTAAAATCCCTTAAAATTTTAATTTCTTAGCATAAAGTCCTCTTCGTTGGATCGAAATTTCCATAAATACTGCACCTAAAAAATATCAATGGGTGGATATGTGAACATTTGGATTTGTTCAATACCTTACTACCATCTTGTAATTAGGTCTTCATTTTGTATTTTAAATTCTTGTTTTTGTAGGATATGTAGCTTCTATTGTATACCAAATCCCTTGATTTTAACCTTATTGTGTCCTCCCTTGGCTCGGAATTTTCGTATTAGACCTCCCATAAATTTAGGAGCTTAAAGTTATTACAATTCCTATTTTGTACAATATAATGGTTTTGATCACATCCGTTCAAAGCGGATCTCAGTATCAAACAGTCTGGCCTTCTTTAAAGAAGGAAGGATCATGTCCCATTGAAAGGGTCCACATATACACACAGAGGGTTAAATGAATATGCTCCCTAATAGCATATAAAGGTATGCTACGACCTTTTTTCCACAATTTTTTTTAAAATGAAATCTTGAGGGGATTTACTTAAAATAATAAGTAAAATATTTGTTTCAAATTTCTTATAAAATAGACAGTCCTAACATGTCTATTTGGAGAGGGTCGATTTCAGTAATCTTGATACCGTTAAAATGTGGCAGTCTTGATGGAGGGGATAGAAGTCTCAATTTAAGTTGAATTTTGAATGATATGTTAAAATACCCCTCCATCCAGACTGTCGAATTTTAAGGATCTTAGAATTGTTGTAATCGGCATGTTTTTATGGATGGTATATGATTCTCTTTTTTTTGACAAAATTTGAATGATATATTAGAATGATATAGTCATGAAGATACATGGTAGTGTTTTCAAAAAAGTAAAAAAAATGAAAAATGAGGCCCCAAGAAGTAGCCCCATTTCTCTCTCTCTCTCTCTATATAGGAGAAACTTCAAATGAGGCGGGGTCTCACCATATATATGGTGAGCCACCCTCAATTTAGGCATCTTTCTAATATATTTTAAAATTTCTTGTTTCATATATATAATAATAAATATTAACACAACATGTATAGTGAAAAAAAATTATGAAAATATTACTATAATGGATGGAAATATTGATTTGAATTTAGATGCTATATTTTACAAAATTCATTTTTTTACAATGTGCAGTTTATATTTTACAAAACTGTTACAGAGTTTTTACAAAATTTGCAGTGGCTTTTAAAATTTCAGAAAAGCCCCCACCTCATTTGAAAGGTCCCCTATATATATATATACATATATGTGTGTGTGTATGTTCAAGTCTTAAAATGGTATGCCTTATATTACTTGTATTACTTGTGTACATGTAAATATGAGAACAAATGGAAAATACTAAAATGTAAAATCATAAAGTTATTTCATCTAGCATATAATTTAATATTTTACATTGTTGTATCATATTATTACTATAAATTATTTTTTTATAAAAAATAAATTTTAACTTAATATGAATTGATAGTATCTTTATTTATGTAACCAATATTACTTCTACTTTTAGAAATGATCATCTCCTATTATGTTACGTTTTCTAAATAATCATATAAAGTAATACCATGAATTAACATTTGTAAAATAATGAATATTTTGATTACAATTGTAATCACCTATAGAAATGTGAGACATTATTATAATCCAAATGAGTCAGGTACTCATTTAAAAAGCACAATGTATGTATTTATAGGCACGTGGAATGGGGAAGCTGCATATTTCACCCCAACACCAATATCCACAAAAATTTGATCGCCCGTCTTGACGTTAAGCATAAAACAATGATTTTATTTGTATTTGATCTAGTTTAACTTAAGCACGTTGGTTTGCGACTTTAATGAAATGAATCAAATTTCTTTTTGAACAAGTATGGCCTGCATAACCGGTTCCGTTTATCTAATTCAAAAGATGAAATTTTCAGAATGGACAAATTGAACCACTTTTGAGTGAAGAGGTAGAGTCAATCTCCACTATTACAATAGGATTGTATGTTTATAGTGTTAGTTTCGGGATTTCGCTTGAAAATTTATGAAGTATATCTTAATTTTTGATCGTAGATTGTGTATGTATGCTTTTATCCTTAAGAGGTCCATCCTTCTCTATTTTCTGTACTGACAAGTTAAGAGGAATTTAGTTCCTTAATATACACTCTTGATTATGATTCCATTTCTTGATCTTACATTCTAGACAACAAATGCATTTTACAGTCTCCATGATCTCTGTATATATGTAGGTATGGGAATAAGGGTGGGTAAAACAGAATCACATAGGTTCTTATACTACAATGATGTACTCATAAATGGCTGTGTGAATGAAAAAAAAAAACATGCGTACAATATTTGTAACAAATTACTTTCCATTAATCCCAGTTAATTTTAGATCTATTAATGATATTTTTGTGTTTTTTCAATTAACACTCTCTTTAATTTCTTGGAATATCTACTTTTTGACAAATACTACATTGAAATTAATTAAGTCATATCAATTTTCTTCAGTAATTTACAAATTAGATCTAAAAAACATATATGTGATACTTTTGCTCACATAGATCAAACTTTATTTGAAATATCAGTACAATATGACTTAATGGTGTCATCACGTTATCAATGCATGTGCATCATTACATAATTTCACAATAACAAAAATTCTCGATGGTAATGAATAATTTGAAAATTCACTGCCACATACCTCCGATGTTATATATAACAACAATAAGAAATTATCTTGTGTTCTTGTAATTTGAAAATAATATTAGTTGTTGCTAAAGTTTTTCATAACAATGATTGTACGTTGATTGTTCGTTATAAATTTATATTAATCATTTTTCATTGGATAATGATTAAAAGAAAAGTGAATTAGATAATCATTGGTTTATGATTCATTGACGGTAATATAGCAACAAACACGATATTAGTTCCCTCATATCAATTTTCTCGTAGTATTTAATATAAATAGTGGGCAATGTTACCTTGGGAAGATCTACAATCGGGATCAATGAGATCTTGTCAGGTGACATCACCTCAATTGTGTAGTATGTGGCCATGACCAAGGATGACAACGGATATGGATATACCTGAATATCCGATTATCATATTCAAAAATTTGCCTAATCTGGATATGTATTTGAATATTAATCGAATATCGATACGAGTCATAAAAAACTTCCAAACATTGATACGGATATATTAACAACAACAAAATCCAGATTCGGATTTGAATATCCAAATACAAATTATATATACATGTATGTATGTATTACATTATGATATATAATGTTTAGTAAACAACTAAGCTAAACTCATTCCCCCTACCCAAGTCCATGCATCCACCCGACCTATGACAATCATTATGCCTATTTTCCTCAATAATTTCATCAGAATCGTAACAGGATAAGCCTTGTTTCAGCTTCTTCCACTCAACAACCATATATATAGAGCAACCCCTTGCTGGACGATATTTTTGTGCCTTTGTTGCAGTATGCTGATGACATAGTGTTATTTTTAGATGGAATAGAGGAGATGATGGGTAAATCAGCTCAGGTACTAGATATCTTTAGCAAGCTTTCGGGGATGGAGATAAACCTACAGAAGTCAGTGGTCATCACTTTTGGGTTACAATATGAAGAGAGGATCAAGATAGTAGAGGTGCTCGGTTGTCCATTAGGTGAACTACCGATTTCATATTTAGGCCTACCGCTGATGGCAGGAAAATTGAAAGTTGCAGATTGGGAAACCATGATCCAGAAAATGGAAAGTAAGCTGGCAGGATGGAAGGTGTTCTTCTTATCTAAAGGTGAGAAGTTGGTTTTGTTGAAACATGTCCTCTCCTCCATTCCAGTTTTCTTTTATTCAACAAGACTATTGCCGGTGGGGGTAAGACATAAGATTGAAAAGTTGATGAGACATTTCTTCTGTTCAAATGGAAAATAGCAGAAGGTAGGCATGCATCTGGTGGCATGGGAAAAGATCACGAGACCTAAAGAACATGGAGTTTTGGATGTATGGGATTTGGAATGCATGAACAAGGCTTTGCTGGCGAACTGGGTGTTACGAATTTGGGGTTCGACTATAAACCTGCCATCTAGAATGTTAAGGAATATTTACGGGGTGAAGGGGGCTCTGGTGGCTGGGGTTACTCGTTTTGAGTCTCCTTCAAGGCAGGGTGTTCAGGAGGTGATGAGGCACATTTCTCATAAGCTAATGCCTCAGGTGGGAAACGGGAGGGATTTCATATTTTGGAGAGATGATTGGACGGGGGAAGGCGTTCTAGAGAGGCGATTCCCATGACTCTTCACGATGGATGCATCAAAGGAGGCCAGTTTGAGAGAGTATATGCATGGTGGAGTGTAGAGGATACCTTTTGCTGTGACCCTCTCGGAGAGGAGAAGGGAGGAGCTGGTTAGTCTTTTGGATGCGGCTCACCTGTCAGGTGATCTCTCTATGATCATAAACCATTATATATGGTCGAGCTCTAGATTCTCAATCAAATAGGTATATGGTGAGTAGAGAAGCGGTGGAGCGGAAGCAACAGACCCAGAAGTATGCAAATATATGAAGATTATATGGGCAAGTAAGATACCAAGTAGGATAAGAGTTTTCCTATGGCGTCTCAGGATAAACAAGCTTTATGACAAAGTTAGGAGGGCAAATTTAAAGGGGATACATGATGTGAGTTGTGATAGGTGTGGAGAACATGTAGAGACTGCCGAACATCTTTTCTTCAAGTGTGAGTCTTCGGTGAAGGTTTGGAGGGAGATCGATTTGTCGTGGGTTGACGTCAGTGGATCGACGAAATTCTGGGAGGCAATTAGGAGGGTGGGAGGAAATTTCACGGACAACATCTCAAAATCTTTTGCGGTGATTTGGACTATTTGGCTAGCATGGAACGAATTGCTCTTTAAGAATCAATCTTTTTATGCAGAAAATGTCGTGTCACATTGCAGGGTTCTCTTGAGTGTGTGGGACTCTAGATAATGATTGGTGTAATTTCGTTGTTATAGTATAATATAGTTTTTTAGAGGTGACTCCCAAATTGGGAGATCACCCTCTTTGGCATAAAAAAATGTAGAGCAACCCATGCTTAACTAAAAATTTCTATCATGGTATTTATATTTTGTTTGATGTGATATTTTCCCTAAACCATTTCATTCTTAATAATAATTCAAGTCAAATACGCAATATAATTCTATTCCATCATATTTATCCGATCTTAAGTTGATCAATACTTCTATTCTCTTTATTCAATCCAGATCCGTTTAATATGCTAGCCGAATTAGTAACTGATTATGTTATGATATGACTTTTTATGTTTATATCATATTCATATCCTTACCCACACTTGTTTCGATATAGATGAAGTGAATATGAACATTAAAATAACCATATCTGGTTTGTATTTGATTCATACCTAGCTACGACCAACTTGCCAGAAGCACATGATTATGACAAGGTTAAGCTGGGTTTTATGCTTACGGTATGATAACTACAAGTTATATCCTTTGTGAGTTTCTATTTTTCTTTATTGAATGCATAGATGGTCTAGTTGAACACAATTATAACAACACATACGAGGTGTAATTGCTTTGTTAATTAATCTGAATGTTTTTTGTGATTTAGAATGCTATCTCACTAGAAATATGGATATTGACGATGGTCAGATTTTGCCACTAAAACATGGTATGGTATCCACCGTAAAATGGTCGTCGAGAAAATTTGCATCGAAAATAATATTTGTCATGGCTCTAAAATGTCTACTGCAGCAATCAGTCATCGCAAGAGTAAACACAATGCAAGCACTCTTCAAGGGATGAGGTAGGTCTACGATATTGTAGTAGGGTGTTGACATGACTCATGTGAGGATTTAAAAATATCGTCACTAAAAAGGTAGTGAAGATGGAGTGTCATTGAGGCGACCACTCACGAAAGTCGAATCAGACAACAAGTACCTACTACATATAAATTATCAATTAATGAAAAAATGTGAAGTACAATTTACTATACAAACAAGAATATAGCATGTAAGCATGTAGAGGTTGAACCACTAGGAGCAAACAAGGTAGCCTAAAGATTATGGGCAATCAAGATGAGTTATGTACACAATTGTCTCTTTTATATGTGGGTTTTTTATATTTTTTATTTATATTTGATTTTTTAATTTTAATTTCTCTTTTTTGTTAATTTAAATAATATATAATATATTACATATAAGAAAATGTATATAAGGGTATATATATAAGCTATGTTATCAAGTATAGTAATATATTAATAATATATAAAAACCATAAAAATAAGAGGAAATATACCCCATTTTATATGTAGATATGAATGTTTTTTATTTTAAAAAATATATATGTATTTAAAATAATAATAATATAAACTATATCTAAATATACATAGATATGTAATACAAGATAGAATATTATAATTATAAACATAGGTTAAAATAACCAAAATTCACAAAATAAAATGTTTTTGAGTTTTTTTTATATTTTTCTAAAGTTTTTGTGATTTTATAGGTGTTTTTGCTAATTTTTAAGAATTTTAAAAATAAATCAAACACAAAATAGAGATTAAATAAATGGGACGAATTGTTTTGGAATCTAAAATTATTAAATAATTTCCAAAATTATCTTTATTTAATAATATATAATAAAAAGAAAATTTAGGAGTAGAAATAAATATTTTCTAATTATAAAAGATTTTTTATAATTTTTATAAGAAATTTTGTGCTTTGTAATTTTTTATCATTTTCTTTTCTATTTTAAGGAATTTTTCGTTTGAAGCTATAAAAAACTATAATAAATAAAAATATATTTATTTTGGAATTTTTAAACATGATTTTATATTTTTTTGGAATGTTTAAGTTGAATAAGGGTAAAATGTGCTCTATTTGATCTTTAATAAAAAGAAATTGTGAAAAATAGAAAAATCAAAATATGGCATGAAAGAACACGCATCTAAGGACATTGTCCTATTTGTGCATAATTTTTGGAGAACGAATGATGTTTATAAAAACTAGAGAAACATGTAAAAAAATAAAAAGTATATGGAGTTTTTTTTTGCAAATATTAAAATTTTTATGTGCATTTTAGAACACTAATACAAAAATCCAGGGATTAGGAGCAATTCAACCACACATATTTATATTAAAAGCACCAAACATGGGCATATTTGCAATATACAAAACATTCAAGGTCCTGTGTATAATTTTTCCACAAAACTTAATGCTAAATATACATATTTTTGGACTAAATATAAATTCAAAACCCCCTTGGGGTATGGATGCAAAATACACACCCCATGTGGGGAGCTACATGAGGTGAGTTGGCAAAAATATCAATGTAAATACACAAAAGGCATGGAGCTTTATGCAAAAATCCCTTAATTTATATACTTCATCCCCAAAATTTAAATATTAAATAAAAATATGCGAAAAGGCGAGGGACATCAATGAAATTTACCCCAATATAGCGTACGATTGGATGGTCAGGAGTATACCATGTAGGTACACTTAAGAGCATTGGGCAGCTTTGGCTAGATATCGCTTCGCTTGAAATCAACAACCCAGATTAGATCTAGGACGCATGTGAGATCCGTGGTCTTGAAGGGCGAAAGAAGAACATTTCCATGTCCTTCCTTTGATTGTGCACTACTCCACGCTCCGGCCACCTGCTGCCACATTGAGGGGCTTCTGATCTTCGTGGTTGTGCTCCACATCGAATGGCATTGACAAGAGGGTCTGGGCCTTGCTGGGCAGAGGTCTGGAGCACGGTGAATTTCACTGCATCTGGAAGCCTCCTCCTGCTCTAGAATCGATCCTACTTGGGACCTTAGCACCTATTTCCTATAGATTCCAAGGCTCAAGGCGATTTGCCTCGACATGTTTGAAGCTGTATAGCACAAGGATGGAGCTGAATGGAGGAGCTCCCAACTTAAGGCTGAGGAGAAGCTCTGATTTGCATATCTAGAGAAGATCAGGTTGGTCCAGATGAGGGAAGATATATAGCATGAAATGGGGAATGAAGTGGGCATGAAATGGTGGGTCAGCACAGTCGGAGTCACGATAACACATGGTTGCAATAGAGAGCTCCTATAATCTTTTATTTTCAAATTTGAGATAAACTATTGATCTAAGGATAAAATAAAAGTAAGAAACAAAAAACTAAGACTAAATCAACCTAGAAATGGGTAAAAGGTGTGTAGCTCGTACCTGGGAACCAGGGAGCAGAGGCCTCACCAGAGCGATACCTTAGACCTCCTTTGCTCCTCCTTTCTCCACTCAATCACCTCGGGGGTATCCTCGCTATCACCAAGTTCACACTCATGAATAAGGCTGGGGGATTAAGAACTCGAAAAGGGAACAAAATCAGGAAGGAAGGAGGAAGAGGTTATTTACATACATGGAGAGGAGGGCTTATTTGATTAGGGATTTTGCCTGAGTCGATGATCCTTTGACTTTGAAAAAGTTCTAACGCGATTGAGGGTAGATCGCAGAGGGTTTTTCATTAGGGAATCGATAAGAGAAAATCAACAGATCGGAATGGAAAATTGAGAGAAGATGGCTTGATTGACATCTGACATGCCAGATGGTTGGAGCCTGGGTAGTTGACCTAGGTCAACAAGGTTTGCTTCTAGTTGGTCTACGTGAACCAACCATAAAATTCCAAGGTGGAAATAAGTGGTAAAATTTACAATAAATATGTAATGAATTTATTAATTTTAGGAAATAAATGAAAAATGTTTGTTATTTTATGTAATACTTAATTACTATTTTTATTTATTCTTGGGGATCTATTTATTATGAGTTAGTATTTACAGTATAGTTATAGGTATATTTACGTATATATAGCTTTTTTTATTTCTATCTTGTATTTTAAATTTTATTATTTTATTTAATTAATTTATATATTTATAACTTATTTAAATATACATAAATCTATTTTTATTTTATTTTTCGGATATAATATGTAAACTTAAATAAATAGATGTATTTATTACAAAGGTATATGTATAATATATTCATATATGTATTCTATAGACCTTTTTATTCTAGTTTAAATTAAATGGCTTTATTATATTATAATTATGTACATATAATATGAACAATATTAAAAAAACAATAAAAAATAAATTAATACAAAATATAAAGAATAAATAAAATGAATATTTTATTCAAGTATATAGTACAATAGGGGTTAAAAACTAACTTTTGCATCCTAACTCCAAATTAAAATATAAAGAATAAATAACTTCATGTACAATGTTTATTGATTTGTGTTATAATTAATAAAGAATAAAATAGGTTCCAAAAATACATTATTGAAGAGTAAAAATGTGGGTTTTATTGTGTTTTTGACCCTTATCTCCCCCTAATTTATTCCTTGTCAACCTAGTCATAACGATGCATAGGTCTCGCGGTTTATGGTCATAAAATACCTTTGGAATTTTATTTTTTTCTTTTTCATTTCTTTATTTTTTAATTTTGGTTTTAACTATTGTGTTTTATATTGTATTTATACAATAAATAATGAATGTTAATTTAGTAAACATAATGATATTTACATGCATTTAGCTAGGGAATGAAGGCCAAAATGAAATAACAAAGGTGATCAAAAGGAGATTCATCACAGGGTAATCAATATCCATAAGTAATATTTAATAGTTGCAGTACCAAACCCTATGTCTACCACCAGTATTACATAATAATACTTGTTGCAGACATCCGTCGCCGCAATACGGTGACATAAAAAAACAACTGTTGTTGCAGCTTGCAGCATTGATGAATATGTGATTCATAACTCTAAAAGTTCAAAATAGCACACCATTCCCGAGTAATTAGCTACATTTCTTCATCTGTTTTGCATTATTATCATTCATGCACTTGTAAATATAATATGCATTTCAGCACACGTAATTGCATTAAAAATGAAGCTTAAGTTCCCTTGTACATTATCACCATTAATTACCCAAACCTCACTTACATATAAATTTTTTTCACTAACTAAAAAATAAAATAAGTTAAATCTATAGTGTACATATTATTAGCATTAACAAAATAAAAATAACAACAAAAATGCTAACCTATATATTTGCTCGAAAAAACAAAAAAACCTAGTTCTAGATAAAAATGTGTAAACAGTGAATATGTCTCTCATACAGTCTGTTAAGGACCCCTATTCACTTTTAAATTATTGTACAATCAATTACCTACAAAACAAGAACAAATTCAAAAGAATTGGAGTTCATATGTAGAACTTGAGTTTTGAGACGTCATTGTATATTATACAGATTGACTAATTTGACCCTATTATTTTATGTAAAAAATAATCATTTTTATCTATTTCTTTTGCATTTATTTTCTTTGATTTATGCTTTAATAAAAAATGAAAAAATTCAAATAAAAATTGAGGTAAAAATCAAAGAAAATAAATCAACATGAGTTTGTGTTTATTTGTACGTATATATGCCCAATTTAATATATTTCTTTATTTTCTTAACTATTAAAAATCCAAAAAATAGAATATAGTGTAAATAATTATTTTATTTTTTATATGTCGTGATTTTAAATTTTATCTTATTAAAAATTACAAAAAATGCAAAATACAAAAAAACAATATTTTATATTTATAGAGTGCATCAAAAAATATTTTTTTTAAAGATGATCTCTTTTAGTTTTGGATCCTTCACGAAAGTTGTAGAACATGTTGAGATGAAAAACTTTCAAGTAAACCACTTTTTAATTTGACTTCATTTGCTACCTCCCGCATCTTCGCTTTGCTCGCTTCCTCAAGACACCATTCCCTCGCATCCTCTTGCCCAACCCCCTTTCAGCCACATCTTCCTATATCCACGACCACACACCACCTTGCATCTTGCGGCTGACGCAACCACCTCCGTGAAACCTACAACCGCTCAACCATCGTCCGTCCACCTTTCCCTCTCTTAGCCACTCCTCTTGTGTCGCCTTCGGCCACGATCGCCTCACCTGTCCCAACTGCCCATAAAGCATCGACATCTGCCCCCATCGCATACTATCCACCATTCCCAAGAGAGGAACGAGAGAGAGCTCACCGCTACCCTCAGGTGACAGCAGCAGGGATTACGGCTCGAGCAAAGAACTCCACCACACCAGCGACCAGCAGGTAACCATCCTTTTTCTCTCTTTCTCATGTTAGCCATGCGAGCCCGAGGTGAACGATTTCTAAAATAAAAATTTTATAGTAATGTTTGATATATCGATAAAAGTTATTGATTTATTTCACTCCCTATCTGAGATTAAATGAATGAATGCACTATAAGGTCCCTGCACAATCAGGGTTATGTATCAAGGCCATTTTAATTATCATATAGTTGTTGATTCAGTAGTTGAATAATAAAGGTTGGTGCTTGATGACTATCTAAAGAGTTAGATTGAGGTCCCCGATATCTGGCTATTGATCTGAATGTTATTCACATGCAATGAGAAGATTAATTTCCAAGAGAGGTCCCTGATATCTTGTTATGAGATGTGATCTCAATAACCAAGTCACTATATGTGGAACATACAATCGCCATTTCCTTATCTCCCAGTATCTGTGGAGAAAGCACATTATTCTTGAAAGTTCAAGAATAATTTTATTGAGGTAATGCACATCCAAGCATTAAGAAATGGATAATTCAATTAGATTTAATTATCATAATAATGTGAATTTGATTCATTCTATTCAGAGGCATGAGGATGATGGTACAATACGATTAAATATGATTTAATTATTTTGGATATGAATAATGTGGATAGCAGTATCCATATTAGTCATATATATTATAAATGTCATTTTTAATATATAAGAGAGAACTATTTGTAAATAACTATTACAAATTAAATGTTGATATGAACTTGATTCACATTGGACAATTAATTTAAAATGTAATTTACATTTTATTTTTGATTGTGAATATGATTATCTAATTTAAATGGCATGAATGATATATTCACAAAATAATTTTGAATTATTTGTATGAATAAATTTTACAACAAATTTTGTTTTAATTATGGAGAATATCATGGGACGTGTAATCTCATGAAACAGGAGATGGAAGCCTCCATCCTAATATGGGAGGGTGGATGCCCACCATGAGCCCTACTTAAAGTAGGGCCAACCACACCCAATTGAAAAGAGGCTTGCCTCCTTTCTATTTATCCTATGATGAACGACTTAAATGAATTAAATTATATTGATGATTATTCTATATATATTTGATTTATTTAATTTTATTGTTGTTGTGTTTTTTACAAAAAAATAATGGTCATTGAAAGAAACACAAATCATTCTCAACCATTAAATTTGTGTTGTCCATGGATTGAGATCCATGGACTCCCAAAATATTATAAAAGAAGAGGCAACCCTAGCTCTTCTTTTTAAAACAATTGTATAACATCTCTCTCACTTATATTCTCATTCGCGCCCCTCCTCTCCATTAATAGTGGGCGTCCACCTCTTTCCCTATAGGAGATCGTCATCGCCATTACGGTGGCGTGCTACCACTTCGACAGCGAGTGGATATTCGTCTTCCTAGGCACTTCTTGTATGCGAAGAAGGCTTCGGATTTCGAGTAATGAAATTAGGAGATCTGTCATTTAGGTCAACATCTTGGATTGAGAGAAGGACGCATCTCATCAACATGCTTGCAAGCGTCTCCTCCGTCGGGTCGGGCTCGAGACAAGTGGTCTCTTCACGTAGAAACTTATATTTGAAATGGGAATGAACTTTCATAGTTCAAAAGGCAAGACTTATTTGATTATAAAGATCCTTAATCAAAGAACATAAAATAAAATATATAATTATTTATATGTTCTAATATAGTGCATTCTTAATTTTATACAATGAAGTATACGAACCCACTCAGTAAGCTCCTAGATGTCAATTAGTTGACTAGACCAAATTACATGGGTTGGATCTGTAATTCGGATCTTATTCTATCTGTGGATCATATTTCATGCGTGTTATCCAAGAATAGGCATACAAACCCTAAGACATTGGAAGAAATCAAGTTCAATGAAAAATATGATGAAGATCATTCATTGCCTCGGTGTTATATTCTGGGATCTCTCTCCAATATGGTTCAAAAGCAACATGTGGAGATGGATACTTGGCAGTATATAATGCTGAATCTTAAATGGATGTTCGACCATGTCAACTGCACACAACTTTATGATGTTATGAAATAACTTAATCGTTGCAAAATGCAGGAAGAGACTTCTGTTTGTGAACACGTAATAAAAAATGTTTGGTTACTTGTCAGAACAGGAAACTCTCGGGGTAGTGATGGATGCAGACATGCAGTCCGACTTCAATCCATTGTCTCTCCCCAAGTCTTTAAATAACTACGTGGTAGCGTACCACATGAACACGTTAAACTTGACTAACATTGAGATAATGGCTTCAATAAAGTCTTTAGAAGGCATAATGAATAAAGAGAATCCCTCTAGAAATGCAATAGTTGCACAAGTCAAAGGGAAGCATGATTGGAAGCAAGGATCTCGGAAGGGCCCGATCGAGAAGAGAAAGAAGAAGAGTGAAGGTGTTGGCACATCTTCTAATGCTTTCGCACTAGTGGCACCAAAGAAGACCAATGTCTATCATCACTGCAAGAAGTCAGGGCACTAGAAACACAATTGCCTATTATACCTGAAATCCGTAGACCAAGGTAAAATCCCAACAGGTAATAATTCTACTTGCATCATTGAAACCAATTTTCTCGTAGGATGATAAGGTAGTTGGATCATTGATCTCTTGCTTTTGTTCATGTATGAAATTTATTGCATCAATTTCATAAAATTAGGAATCTTGATAAAGGGGAGATAGTCACCCAGATGGGATCTGATGCAACTGTTGCAGCAATCGCCGTCAGGACCTGTAGACTCACTATCTAATGGAAGAGTCCTAGTACTTAAAGAATGCCTTTATGTTTCGGCTGTTCGAAGGAACCTTATATCTATATCTAAGTTAGTTATACATGGATATTCATTCCTATTCTGTAAAAAAACTAGTCACAAACCCTTATGATAAACTTATTGCATAAGGTGTTCTAACTTATGGTGGACTATATGAATTGTGCATTGATGAAATATCCACGAATGTTACTACCACTGATAAAACCCTAAAATAACCGAGGATGGAAATCATTCAAATATGATTTGGCATCAAAGTCTTAATCATTTATCTATTAGTAGGATCAATAGATTAATAAAGGATGTACCCTTAGATTTTCTACATGTCCAAACTGTACGAACTTGTGAACATTGTATTCGAGGTAAAATGAGTAGGACGTCTTTCCATGACAAGGTTACTCGATGAGAGGGTATTCTTGACCTAATACATATCGATGTATATCGTCCCTTCCGTACTACACCCTAAAATGGATATCGATATTATTTGACATTTATTGATGATAATTTGTGATATAGGTTTATGTTCTTATTACATCATGAATATGAAAACTTCGAAAAGTTCAATGAGTTCAAGGCTTTGGTTGATATCCAAATCAATAGGAAGATCAAACGGATTCGATTTGAACGAGGTGACGAGTACCTCTAAGATGAATTTAAGCATACCTCAAAGAGAGAGGAATTGTCCCCAATCTCTCCCCTCTTAGAACCCCCCAACATAATGGTGTTGCTGAAAGATGCAAAAATACCACCATAGACGTGGTCCATTCAATTATGATTAAATCACATTTACCACTTAGTTTCTTGGGATATGCAATGGAGACTATAATATATATCCTGAATAAGATTCCTAGAAAGTCCGTACCTAAAACTCATATGAGTTGTGTTATGGTACCAAACCTAGTGTCAAACACTTAAGGATTTGTGGTTGCTTGGGCCATGCGAATAACGTGGATGCAAGTAAGCTATAATCTCGCATTAGTGAGTTCTCTTTCATCGGGTATGGAAATGACGATATTCGATGCCAACTTTTTGACACCGAGACACAAAAGGTATTTGTCTCTAGAGATGTAATTTTTTTTGAGGATGACTTCCTTAAGAGTCAAGATAACAATGAAGTAAAGGAACTCATTGAATCCCCTGAGGATATTGAGCTTCCTGAACCAGAAAATGAAAAAGTAAATGAAGATGTAACACCAATACATCTTCGAAGGTGTTGGAGGTTGGTTGCAAGACCTGAAATGTATGGATTCCTTGTGTCAGGTGAAACTAACAATGATCTAACTCATTTGATGAAGCACTTGTTGATCATGTAATGGATAGATGGATGCTAACAATGAAGTCTAAGATAGAATCCATGCGTAAGAATGGTGTATGGACCCTAGAGGATCCACCTAGAGGGGTAAAACCCATTGTGTGTAAATGGGTCTTCGAGAGAAAGAGGGTACATGATGGGAAAGTAGAGAGTTTAAAATCACGGTTCATAGATAAGGTATTCACACAAAGAGAAGGCATCAACTTTGATGAGACATTCTATCCTATGCCAGTGCTTAAGTCCATCAGGGCACTGCTCGCTGTAGCTGCATATCTTGACTACGACATCTGACAAATGGACATCAAGAAGGATTTTCTCAACGAATGCCTCGAGGAGGATATTTATATGGAGCAACCCAGGGCTTCATAACTGATTAAGGAAAAGTTTGAAAGTTGAGGAAATCCATCTATGGGCTCAAAAAGACTTCTTGTAGATGGAACATCAGATTTGATGAAAATAAAAAGAGTTATGATTATTTTAGAATCCTGATGAACCATGTGTGTACATGAAGCTTTATGGCAGAGGCATTGTGTTCATGTTGCTTTATGTAGATGATATCCTCATCATAGGGAATGATATAGGAATGATGAATAGTGTTATGATTTGGTAGTCCCATACTTTCAAGATGAGAGATCTTGGAGAAGTCTTATACATCTTGGGTCTTAAGTTGTCCAGAGATCAAGAAAAGATGATTTTAGATTGTCACAACTTGGGTATATTAGATCTTGGACAATTTTCATATGGAGAAATCCAATAAATGCTTCCTTCCATTAAGAAATGTATTCACCTATCTAAAGGGATAGCTCCTCAAAGTGTTAAGGATAACGAAGTCATGTTTGGATGCCCCTATGCATCAATTGTAGGAAGCCAAGTGTACGTCATGATATGCACAAGGCCATATATCTTCCATGAAGTGGGAATCGTAAGCCATTACCAATCATATTGTGAAGAGCAACACTGGAATGCAACGAGGAACATCTCTAAGTATCTGAAATGGATGCATGACTACATCTCGATCTATGGAGATGGTGATAAAAAAGTCTTTGGATATACAGATTCTGACTTCTAGTCTAATATTGATGATCGAAAGTCGACTTCAGGGGTTTATGTTTTTATTTACTAGTGGTTCTGTGAGTTGTAGAAGAAAGAAGTAGGACACTAGAGACGATTCAACAATAGAAGATGAATACATTGTTGCATCGGATGCTGCAAAGGAGGCCATGTGGTTGCACAAGTTCATACTGGAGCTTGACGTACTTTCCTCTGATACTCCCATCTTGCTACTCTGCGATAACACGGGAGCCATTGCTCAGGCGAAGGAACCTAGATGACATAAAAAGAGTAAGCATGTGGAAAGGAGATACCACATCATTCAGGAGATACACAAACGTGGTGACATCGTCATCACCAAGATTGCCTCTATCGACAACATTGCTGATCCCCTTAACAAACCTACGACATAGAAGATTTTTGACCAGCACGCAATGAGTATGGTTTTAAGGATTGTAACTGAATGGTTCTGGGGGCTAGTGGGAGATTGTTATCCTTGTGAGCTTGAGGCGGACTGTTTCTACAATAAATGTTTTTGTAATATCTGATATATCAATAAAAGTTATTGATTTATTTCACTCCATATCAGAGATAAAATGAATGTAAGCACTATAAGGTCCCATTGTACAATTAGGGGTATGTACCATGGCCATATTAATGACCATACAACTTCTGATTCAATAGTTGAATCATAGAGGCTAGTGCTTGATGAATATCTAATGAGTTAGATTGAGGAATCATAAAGTACCATCAAATGATTATTAAGAGATGATCTCCAGCATGATAAGGAGATGAAAATCCTCTTCTAAAGGCTGATATCTGATCAACCTCATGATGTAGGTCCTCTTCATAGGACTAGAGATTCAGAGGTGTCAAATACGCTAGGACAAAGAGTTGACTTAGCGAGATTGAGATAACCATGACCTATGTCGTATACTGTCACGATATAGGCAGGCATCATCTTGTTGTACATGTGAGCCCACGATGAGACATTATGTAATAAATGTTATTACGAATATCATTCCTTGATCTAAAGTGAAGAATATTTAATTTAAATAATAGGTCCCTTAGTACAATTAGGGTTATGTACCATGGCCATCCTAATGATCATATAGCTGTTTATTCAAATGTTGAATCATAGAGGCTGGTACATGGATGAATATCTAAAAAGTTAAATTAACGACTCATCAAGCACCGTTAAATTATTTTTAAGAGAGGATCTCCACCCTAAGAAGATGGCAATCCTTTCTCTAAAGGTTGATACCTAGTCTACCTCTTGTTGCAGGTCCTTTGCATAGGAATAGAGATTTGGAGGTGTTAGATAAGTTAGGTCAAAGAGTTGACTTGACTAGATCGAGATAACCAAAGACCTATGTCGTATGCTGTCACAATATAGGCACACATCCTTTGACCGAAGACAGATGTGTTACAATATGTCTGAGTATGTACATTTGGTTGACTGATAGGTTGATGGCCTAATTAAGATCCATACACTAGAGCGTTGCTGTGCATATAAGGGCGCATGAGTATTACGATCTCTCAAAGGGATCATACACGTTCATTACTGAACTAGAAGACATGAGATATTGGGAATCAAATTTCGTGCATTGTCATCTCGCTTTGGACGCTTGACTGAATTTGTAGGTTTGATATATACTTTTGGAAATTATATAATAAATACCTAGGTATGATATTTACTTTTGGAAAATATATGATCAATACTGACTCCCATGATCAAATGAGAAACTAAATGATAAAACCGTAAAGGAGACAATCTAAAAAGATTTAAAACTCCGGGTTTATTCTAGGTCTTCCAGTATGCAGGATGTACAGGTATTAGGAATACCTGAGGGTGATGTGATCATAAACGATTGTATAACCATGACGCTTCCATTCTGAAGGAGTGATGAAACATGTCTGGATTTTAGTGACTCCTCTCATAGAGAACTGATATATTCTTAGTCTAAATGTTGGACATTGATCTGAATGAGATTCAGATACAATTAGAAGATTATATCTATGGCTTTGATTTAATCAAACATTTATGGGAAGTCCCCGAAATTAGGATTTGAGATGTGATCTCAATATCCAAGTCACTATACATGCAACGTGCAATCGCCCTATCCTTATCTCCAAGTATTCATGGAGAAAGCGCATTGTTTTTTGAAAAGAATTTGAGAATAATTTCATTATTGATAACATATCTGAGCATTGAGAAATGGATAATTAAATGTGATTTAATATTAATTTGATTCATATTATTTGGACATATAAGGAGAGTTATCTAAGATAATTAAATGTTATTTAGTTATCAAAGATGAGAATAATGTGAATGTGATTCATGTTATTTGGGCACATGAGAATAAGATATCCAATATGATTAAACATGATTTAATTATCAAGGATATAAATAATGTGTATAGCACTTTCCATATTATTTGTATATATTATAAATGTGATTTATATATATTAGAGAGAGCTTGTTGGAAATAGTATCTTCTAATTAATTATTGATGTGAAATGGATTCACATTGCAAATTAATTGGAAATGCATTTTGCACTTTATTTTAGGTTGTGAATATGATTCACAATTATTTAATGGCATGATTGAAATATTCAAAAATTAATTTAGTATTTTTTTGGTGAATTAGTTTGCAATAGAATGTTATTGTAACCTACCTCCGTAAATCCTACAACTGCTTATCCATCGTCCATCCACGTTTCCCTCTCAACAACTCTGCATGTGTCACCTTCGGCAACGATCGCCTCACCTGTCCCATCTGCCCATAAAGCATCGACATCTGTCTCCGTTTCATACTATCCACCATTCCCTAGAGAGGACGAGAGAGAGAGAGCTCACTGCTACCCTCACGTTACAGCAGCAGAGATTGCGGCTCGAGCAAAGACCTCTACTACACCAATGACCCGCAGGTAACCATCCTTTTTCTCTCTTTTTCATGTTAGCCATGTGAGCCCAAGGTGAACCATTTCTACAATAAATTTTATCTTAATGTTTGATATATCGATAAAAGCTATTGATTTATTTCACTCCCTATCGGAGATTAAATGAATGAATACACTATAAGGTCCCTGCACAATTAGGGTTATGTATCAATGCCATTTTAATTATCATATAGTTGTTGATTAAATGGTTGAATCATAGATGTTGGTGCTTTATGACTATCAAAAGAGTTAGATTGAGAACTCATCAATACTACTAAATTATTATTAAGAGATGATCTCGATCTTGAGAAGGTGACGACAATCCATCTCTAAAAGGCAGATATATGACTGACCTCTTGATGCATGTCCACTACAAATGAATAGTGATTCGGAGCTATCAGATAAGTTAGGTCAAATAGTTGACTTAGCGAGATTGAGATAACCAAGACATCTGTCGTATATTGTTATGATATAAGCATGCATCCTCTGACCAGAGACAAATGTGTTGCTATGTGTCTAAGTATGTACATTTGGCAAACCGATAGGTTGATCGCCTAATCAAGGTCTAATCACTTGTGAGCTGGTGTGCATACAAGGGCATATGAGTAATACAAATCTCTCATAGGGATCATATTGTTTTACTTGTGAATCAGAAGACGAGCTCACTCGTGAGGTATTGGGACTAATCAAATTCCATGCATGGGCATCTTTCTTTAGAAGCAGGACACTGATTTGTATGTATGATATATGCCTTTGGAAAGTGTATGATCAATGCCAACTCCCAATGATAGGATGAGAAACTTAATGATAAAATGTTAAAGAAGACAATATTAAATTGATCTAAATCTTCAGTTTTATTCTTAGTCTTCCATTATGTAGGATGTATGGGTATTTGGAATATTCGAGGGTGATGTGATCATAAACAATTGTATAACCATGACGCTTCCAATTCGATGGATTGATGAAACATGTCTAGATTTTAGTGACTCCTCTCTATAGTGAAATCTGATCTTGGTCAAAATGGTTGACATTGATCTGAATGTTATTTACATGCAATGAGAACATTAATTTCCATTAGAGGTCCCCGAAATCTGGCTATGAGATGTGATCTCAATATCCAAGTCACTATATGTGGAACATACAATCGCCATTTCCTTATCTCCTAGTATCCATGGAGAAAGCACATGATTCTTGAAAATTTCAAGAATAATTCCATTAAGGTAATGTATATCCAAGCATTAGAAATGGATAATTCAATTAGATTTAATTATCATTAGTAATGTGAATTTGATTCATTCTATTTAGAGGCATGAGAATGATGATATAATATGATTAAAAATGATTTAATTATTATGGATATGAATAATGTGGATAGAAGTATCCATATTAGTCATATATATATATATTATAAATGTGATTTATAATATATAAGAGAGACCTATTTGTAAATAACAATTACAAATTAAATGTTGATGTGAATTGGATTCACATTGGGCAATTAATTTAAAATGTAATTTACATTTTATTTTGGATTGTGAATATGATTCACAAATTTCAATGGCATGAATGCAATATTCACAAAATAATTTTGAATTATTTGTATGAATAAATTTTACAACAAATGTTGTTTTATATTATGGAGAATATCATGGGATGTGTAATCTCATGAAATAGGAGATGGAAGCCTCCTTCCTAAAAGGGGAGGGTGAACGACCACCATGAGCCCTACTTCAAGTAGGGCCAACCACACCCAATTGAAAAGAGGCTTGCCTCCTTCCTGTTTATCCTATGATGAACTATTTGAATGAATTAAATTATATTGATGATTATTCAATATATATTTGATTTATTTGAATTTATTGTTTTTGTGTTTTTTACAAAAAAAATCAAGGCCATTTAAAGAAACACAAATCATTCTCAACCATTAGATTTGTGTTATCCATGGATTGAGATCCATGGACTCCCAAAATATTATAAAAGAAGAGGCAACCATAGCTCTTCTTTGTAAAACAATTCAGTAACATCTCTCTCTCTCTCTCATATTCTCATTCACACCCCTCCTCTCTATTAATAGTGGTCGTCCACCTCTTTCCCTAAAGAAGACCGTCACTGCCATTACGATGTCATCCTACCACTTCAACAGCTCGTGGATCTTCGTCTTCTTATGTACTTCTTGTATGCGATGAAGGCCTCGTATTTCGAGTGATGAAATTAGGAGATATGTCAATTAGATCAACGTCTTGAATTGCAAGAAGGACACATGTCATCAACGTGCTTGGAAGCGTCTCCTCCGTCGGGTCAGACATTATACATGTGGTATCTTCGCTAAGAAACTTAAATTTGAAAAGTGAATGAACTTTCATAGTTGAAAAGGCAAGACTTAATTTATCATAAAAATCCTAAATCAAAAAACTTAAAATTGAATATATAATTATTTATATATTCTAATATAGTGCATTCTTAATTTCATACAATGAAGTACACGAACCCACTCAGTAAGCTCCTAGACGTCAATCAGTTGACTGGACCAAATTACTTGGATTGGATATGTAATTTGGATCTTGTTCTATCTGTGGATCATATTTCATGCATGTTTTCCAAGAACAAGCATACGAACCCTAAGATACCGGAGGAAATCAAGTTCAATGAAAAATATGATGAAGATCATTCATTGCCTCGGTGTTATATTCTGGGATCTCTCTCTAATATGCTTCAGAAGAAACATGTGGAGATGGATACTTGGCAGTATATAATGCTGAATCTTAAACAGATGTTCGGCAATGTTAAGTGCACACAACGTTATAATGTTATGAAAGGACTTATTAGTTGCGAACTATAGGAAGGGACTTCTGTTAGTGAACATGTAATAAAAAATGTTTGGTTACTTGTCAGAATAGGAAACTCTCGGGGTTCAGATGGATACAAACATGTAGTTCAACTTCATTCTGTTATCTCTCCCCAAGTCTTTCAATAACAACGTGGTAATGTACAACATGAACACACTAAACTTGACTAACATTGAGCTAATGGATTCACTAAAGTCTGTAGAAGACATAATGAATAAAGAGAATCCCTCTAGAAGTGCAATAGTTGCACAAGTCAAGGGGAAGCATGATCGGAAGCATGGATCTTGGAAGGGCTCGACCTAGAAGAGAAAGAAGAAGAGTCAAGGTGTGGCACATCTTCTAATGCTTCCGCACTAGTGGCACCAAAGAAGACCAATGTCTGGTGACGAATCCACGATTCATCTCTTTTATTCTTTTATTTTAGCCTCATTTCCTTAGTTAAACACCTGTAAATACCTATTAATTACATAAAATTACCATTTTACATGCATTTGTTAAAATTGCATTTTTAACACTTTTTGTACAAAAATAAAAGAATAACGAAGAAAAGAAAAGGAAAAGGAAATAAAGGATGTATTTATGAAATAAATGCAGACTAACCCGAACCCTGAGAGAAGGTCAAGACTTGACCTGATCGAGCAGGAATAAAGTAGGGGGAGATACGGTCTTTTGTCAAAAATCCAAAAATAATTTGTACATAAATGCCTTTTATATTTGTATAAAACTTGTACTATTTTATTTGTACATAATTTGACATCAAATTAATTATTTTTGTAAATAAAGTTGTTAATAAAAATGTGTTGTAAATAATAAAAATAATTGTAAAATAATTGTGACAAATTGCAAATAATCACATCTAAAAAAAATCACAAAGCACTAATTTAAACACCAATTCCAGCTCCATACGAGCTTAATTTTAATCAAAATCACTTCCACTATACTTTAAATTAAATTATCTTTTAAATGGCTGTGGTTTCATAATTTTTGAAGTTACAGTTGAAAAGTCTTTTTTCTGGGGTATTTTGTGCAGTTTAACCATTTTTTGTTGTACATATTTATTAATATTTATTTTTATGTATATAATTATAAATATTTTTATTAAAAATAAAAAGAAATTTAAATAAATAATTTAAAAAAAGATATAAAAAATATTTCCTTATTTGTACATGTGTATATTGTATTATATGTACATAATATTTGTATACAACTAACTTCCTTATATAAAAAATCAAAAAAATTAAAATATCTAACATTAATTAATTGATGTAATTTAATTATGAAATTTAGATTTAATTATTTAATTATTTAATTTATTCTTTTATTTGAATTGAAAACTTACCATGTATATTAGATTTGATTCTTTACCTTTAATGGCCACCATTATGATGGTTAATTGATTTCCATTATTTACATAATTTATTTAATTTATTTAATTCTAAATTTCGAAATTAATTAATTAATTAATTTATTAATTTAATCATGTTATTAATTTCACCGATAAAAACCTTCCCCATTTGTAGATACTTACCTTTTTTATTTTTATCTTATTTTTAATGGGCTCCTCCTCCCTCATTTCCTCTTGATCAATCTTTGGTGGAGAGGAGCCCGATCTTCGAGTGCCATCTTGTTATAGAAGGGTGCCGAGCCTTCGAGCTGTCCGGTGACAGCGCATCGGCCCTCGTCGAGGCCATCATGGCATTTCTGACCCCAAGGTGAGATCCAATTTTATTTCTTATCTTTTTCCTGTGGATAAATCGTAGGTTTATTTTCTGCTTAGACATAGTTAATCTTTAGATCTTAAAAAATCACAAAAATTACTGCCACATATTTTCCAATCCGACACCGATTTCCATATCATTTTCTCGATCTCTACATATTCACGTTCTACCTCGCACAACCTATCAACTCCAACCATGCATGGTGGTCGGAGATACTGATCTCTCTTCCATCTCGCCAAGATCCACCCATTCACACATTCCATTTTTTGTGTATAAATAGAAAAACATAAAGTTATTTTTTCTATTTATCTCATATTTGTTTTTGTAGTAAGAATTTTAAAAAAGAGAAATAAATTTTTTTGTTTGTCTTATCTCTCTAATCTTTGTTTTACAGGAGAACTAAAAAAACTTAAAAAAAATTATTTTCCTGTTTATTTATGTTGATTCAAAAAAAACTGAATTTTAAAAAATTACAACCTTCTGTTTACAAATCAGAGAATAAAAAAACAAAAAAACAAAAAAAATCTGCAGGTGTCGCCATGTCCCCAGCGCAACCGCCTCCTCACACGGCCGTGCCTTCGCCCTTGCGCCAGCGGCGTCGCCCTGCCGTCCCTCCTCCACAGGCGCACTCTTGGCCATCGCGCGGTGGCACCCGCTCTCCTCTGTGACTACATCCAACCTGCAACCGTCCTCCGCCCAGGCGCCCGTCACCCCCTTGTGCGCGGGCTGCCCTGCACCGTGCTGACTCCGCTCTCCGCTGCAGACCCGCCCCGACGCCTCCCGCGCGCGCCATCCCGGGCTCCGCCCCCACCGCACTTTCCTCTCTACCGCGTCGTCCCCGTCAGATCTCCCCCGCAACCCCAGCACGTTGTGCCCTGCCGCACTCTCCTTCCTCCGCGCAGTGACGCTCGAAGCCACGACTCCAGCCTCCCACCGACTCATCGCTGCCTACTCCAGGAGCCGGTGCCCCTCTCCGCATCGCGCGCCACGCCCTCGCCGATCCAGTCCGTCGTGACGCCGCCCTACATGTGAAGATAGAAAGAAGAAGCGACGGCGGCGGGTGCCCCTCTTGCCCCCTTATTGAGATCGAAGCATTAAAAGAACCCTAGGGGATTTTGAAAATAAAGAAATCGGGTAAATTGCAAAAACCCCCTTGAAGGTATTCATAATTGTAAAGACAACCCTGTGCTCCAGAAGGTCATGTGCGTGGCACATGTTTAGTAGGTAAATTTCACATTTCTTCCTGTAAATTTAAGTTCTTATTATTCAATCCAGAATTTTTACATAATTACATTTTAGTCGCTATATTACAGAATTTAAACTTTGCATGCTCTTTTTGATTGAATAAATGTTTTTATTAGTCGAAAAATTATGAGAAAATTCCTGTTTTCTATTGTTATGGTGTTTTTCATTGTATAAAAATTTCACTGCTTTTCATTGTCTTTTAATATATTTAAAAAATAAAAAACAATGATATTTTATCTTCCTGAAATTTGAAAATTCATAAAAAATCGAAAATTAGCCTACAAATTCCAAAAAAATATTATTAGTGTAATTTAGTTACTTTTATTTTTTTTCCAATTTTCATGCATTAACTCTTTATAAAACTCCAAATAATTGTAAAAAATTTAAAATCTTAAAAAAACTGTAGCAAATTCTAGAAAAATCGAAAAATTGTGATTTTAGTTTCTTATTGTAGATATTGCATTGTAGTTTATACTAAAAACAACTTTCAGGAATACTAAGCATTTAGAGGATTTTTAAGTTGCAAAATACTCCTGCCTGTGCACTATTTCACTTGTTTTGCACTGTTTGATTTTTATAAAATCAGAAATACATCATAAAAATCTAAAAAAATTACCAGAAACATTTTAAAATATATAAAATGCAAAAAAATTCCTTTTAAATTTTTATTTGTTTTTGACTATTTTTATAAATATAAAAAGAGTGTGGTGTGCGTGTTTTTATCCTTTGCGCCTTATTTGAAAAATAAAAAAAATAAAAATTCAAAAAACATTAAAAATTCATTTCCTGCATAGTTTCTAAATCGTGCTCCTTGTGTTCGACCCTGGTCGCTATACCAGGTAAAAAGAGTAGCGAAAACCGCTTACATCATTTTCATTGATTCAATTATCTTTTGAGTGGTTTAAAATATTTTTCTTGATTGACCGCGCTTGGTGATTTGGGTCACAACAACCATTGTTTATTATTTACTTAACTCGAGTTGCCAGGCGTGTCATCAGAATGGCGCTGTTGTCGAGGAGCATGACTTTGTAGTCATTTTTCATTTTTGTGATATTTGTCTCTCTATTTTATAATTATTTTCTGACCTTATCTCTTGGATTTTTGTGCGAGGAACTGCTTGGAGGAGGACTTGGAGTTTTTTTTGGAGGACCCGCACAGGAGGAAGAGCAGGGAGGAGAAGAAGATTTTTATTCTATTTGAGAGAACAATATTTGTCTTGTAAAAATTTAGGACTTTGAACTTGTGGACTTGGACTATTATTCGAGGTCTGTTTCGCCAAGTGCCGGTGCACTTGGGGGACCTCACCGTTCTTTTCTGTGTTTTCTTGCTTTTATTTTTTTATTTTTTTATTTGTTTAACGTGGATTTTTTGTGCTTGAGCCCTTAGATAAAGATTTCTATTTGATTGAGCCATGTATTATTAGGTCCAAAGCCCCTAATAGAATATATGTTCCTATAGAACTCGTTTGGACTTAGTCAAATCAATCTATGCTTCATGATAATAGAAGTTTTCATTTAGGACGGTTCTCACATTGCATTCATTTAGATTAGTTTAATTGTTCTGTGCGGATCATATTGCATGTGGAGTGTTGGAGTCAGGTACGCACCTCTATTTCTAGCATTTGCATGCATATTTTCTCATGCATTGTCTTTTCCGTTTCCCCCTCTGTTTTGTGAATATAAGGAATAAAGGAAATCAGAAATCGCGTTAGACGTTTCATTGAAAATATCCAAAAAAATAGAAAACCAAAAATTAAAAATTGGGACTGCTAATTGAACTTGACCATTAAAATCAAACGTAATTGATTCATATCATTGTTTTGGGAGAGCAATCCCCTCATTGTTTGTGTTTTTAATTGCTCACATACACACTAAGGAGTAGTGCCCAAATTCCATTAAACCTCCTAAGTGTTTGTACAACTTTTGTTGATCACCTAACTCTTAAAAATTGAAAAGATAAAGACCGAATCTCATGGTCAGATTTGTGTTGAGTTGGTGAACAGGGGGTTCTCTTTGTGTTTTGTATGTCTTTGGTGTGAGTCGATTACGATCATTCTTTGAATCATTAGAAGTCACCTTCTGTCTCCCACCCTCCCTCCATTCTATCTCTCTCTTCCTTCTCACCTTCTATCTCTCTCTTTCTACTATCCCACCCTCCCTCCCTTCTATCTCTCTCTTCCTTCTCACCTTCTATCTCTCTCTTTCTACTATCCCACCCTCCCTCCCTTCATTTCCCTCTCTTCATGATGGGTCGCATTCTAGTCCATCCGAATTCTACGGCTTCTTATCTTCATGCCCATCACTCCCGCCCACTCTCTTGGGAGGTCGGAACCCTGTCTGATTTCCCATCTTCTCCCTACCCACCTTCTTTCTCGGGACATGCTGTGAGTGACACCAGAAGACTTCACATTTACCATATACGAGACACAGGTGTTCACCTTGCTGAGATGAGAGTGCATCCCATAGGCGATCATATGGTGCAATTGCGTGCTTTAGATGACTTCTATCCTAGGATGATGGATGAGAACCAAGATCAGGAAAAACAATCTGCTTCTACTTTGAGACCCTTCATTCTAGATTTAGAGTTCATTGATCTACTGCCCATGTTTTCAGGGGAAGTGCAAGAGGGACCTTATTTGCATATAGACGAGTTTGAGGACATTTGTGGATCATGATCATATGCGGATATCACATCTGAGGACATGATGCCGATTACCTTCCCTTTTACACTTCAGAGTAGAGCCAAGAGTTGGTACAAACGATTGGGAAGGAAGATTGATACGTGGGGAGATTTACGATCGTTGTTTTTGCAGAAATTTTACCCCCAACGTAGAGCAGAGATTATGCGCCCGTGTATTCATGATTTCTCAGTTGACCCCCAAGAGCCATTGATAGATTCATGGTTGAGGTTACATGATCTTTTGAGGTGATTTCCAGATCATGGATTTTCGATGACTGGCCTTATCCATATAGCCATGAGGGGGAGGACTAAAGAGCAGATTTCATATGACATTACCTCGTGTGGTGGTTCACACCACTGTCTCAACCTGGATTTAGTTGAGACCATATTGGATACACTTCCAGACATTCCACATTCACAAGATGATTTATTCAGGACAACACATGAGGGAGAGATGACAACAGTTGAGTGTGTGACACACCATTCTGATTCAGACATCACGCACCGATTAGAGGATATGGATGCTGATACTTTTCATATGACAGATGTGTTTCGTATTGTTGTGAGTTCCCAGAGCCGGACATTGGTTGAGGACCAATTGGATTTACAGTTAGATTTTGAGCCAGTCTCGCTTTTTCATGTAGAAGATTCTTGGATTTTAGATTTATTAGGAGCCCAAGAAATAGAGGAGGAACCCACATCTCAAACATCCTTTGAGTCATTCCAGTGTCCATATGTAGTTGATTCAGTGTCTTTTCTTCTGAAGATCTTCTCAGATTCGAAGATACATTTGGATTCATCTCAATAGAGAGAGCTTGATGAGGAATTGATTTTTGATTTGATAGACCTTGTTAGTCCCATATTTGAGCCTTATGTCCTCCCATTTGATGAGGTCGATATATTTTTGGAGGACATGATATTTGACAGCAATTATCCCTAGTTCCCTGATGATTCAGCATTGCTCCCCGTAGGTTATCTGTGAGAGGATGCCACGGATCCTGTGTACTCGGTTTCACTTTCTGGGAGTTCATTAGAACTATCGGATCACGAGACCGAGTATTTTGATATTTTTGATAATGAGTTTGAGGTTTCTATCCTCGATGACCCTTGCGAGGATGACCCGATCTTTGATGTATTCGATGATTTCAATGATTTGTCTATATTATATGCATCAGATATCAGCCTTTATAGTGAGTCTCCTGATCATGAATTTCCATATCTATTCGAGATGGTGATTGACGTGGAGGATTCCTTGATAGATCCTTCCATCTCCACGTTTGACTTCTTTGGCTCTGCCCTTTCACTCAATACAGATCTTGAGCCGATGATTTCTTTTGTGCTACTGAAGCCCGATTTCATCTTCCCATATCTTTACCTGGTAGTAGACACCCTCCTGATTATTTACTTGGGTGTCATCGTTTAATCTATTGATCTCGTCGTTGTTCTCCTACAGAGACTGCGACGACAGTACGATATTCGCGTTACAGATGTCGTCCTGAACCTTGATACATCGTTATCCTAACATTTGCGCCCAGTTAGGGGCGTAAACTCTAGCGCTAGTTGAGAGACACCTCAACATTGTTCATAGATGTATAGATCCATCTGTCCATATCGCACATTATTTTATCTAAACAACACATCTCCATCTCATGATTATTCCATATTAGGGTGTACTTTACCCTAAGTATAGGGGGTGTTAGACTTGATATTATTCGTTTGATTCTTTTTACCTATGTTTTGCTGCCTATAGTTAGGGATATTTTACCCTAAGTATGGGGGAGGTAGACTCTGTACATTCTACTCCTCGGTTTTCCCCTTGTGTACAGTCTTCTATACTTAAGATTACTTGATCCTAAGTATAGGGGGATTACCGACTCCTATTGATTATATTCTTTTATTCGGCGTTGTAATATAATATTCTTTTAGCTTCCCAATACTTAGCATGAGTTATGTCTTTCTTTCCAGCTCTTTGATCACTATGAGGACATAGTTCGAGCTAAGTATATGGGGTGTTGTGCATATTGTATATATACTTTAGCCATAACTCCTATTTTCATATTTTCTTTAATATAACTAAATTACTGTGTAAATACTTGTTAAAAACTAACTAAAAAAATTAATACAAAAAGATGCAGATATTTCCTCAAAAATTCTTTTTGTATATACTGATTGATAAGTCAGGTTAAAATATTTTGAAAAATATATTGAAAGTAGTTTGAAAGTCTATTTGAAAAATCTTTTGAAAACTATTTGAAAAATGTTTGAAAAATGTTTTCAACCTTTGTAAAAATATTGTGGCTTGTAATTTTTTTTCTCTTTATGTGAAAAAAAAGATTTTGTATAACTATTTGCAAATGTTTAGAAATATGGTTGAAAAATTATTTTAAAAATCTATATATACTGTTTGAAAATGTTTGCAAAATTATTTTCAAATGATTGTAAATGCTTGTAAAATTGTGTGAAAAATTATTTTGGACTATAGTTTTTAAAATTATTTGTAAAAATATTTTCAAATAAATTTGAGGAATATATGCATAAAAAAAGAAAATCAAACTGTATATACCTGTATAAATTACTCAAGTTGTAAATCCGTTCACCTAATTCTTGTAAATAATTAACTCACTCCTGTGTAAATATATGTATCACATCCCTAACTTTTTTATCTTAAAAAAGATTGTTTATATCCTTGTATATATTCCTAACTATTTGCATAAAAACCTTTTGCATGTGCATCATTTTTCAAAAATCCATAAAAGTTTCAAAATTTTGAAAATGGTTTTACAAAAAGATTTTGTTTTCTTTGCATGTACATATTTTCTTGCATTTGCATGAGCATTTTTTAGGATGATATTGACATTCAAACTAAGTCTGGAATAAATTTGAAGAATGGAGCTTAGTTTGACCTTAATCCACTTAATTTCAGAGGAACCTTATAAGAATTGGAGTTAAGACTTTTCATGTCCTAGTGACTTAATTCTTTGAGTCCATAAGACTATGTTCACGTGTCATCTTGATAAGTCTAAGTAGAATATTTAACAACACATGCATGATTCTTTCAGACCGTGGCTTACCTTGGACAATGCGCTCTACACGTAGCTCTTCATGGAGGAGGTAGTAAGGGGGCAGAATCTTTTGGCTTGGGGTAGCATACGAGGGTAGTACATCTAGGCAGAACCTCTCAGAAAGTGCATCTCAACCTCGTTTGGTGATGTTGAGGTCTAAAGACAAGATGTTGTGGGATTGCAATAATGCTTCAAAAGAGGGATAGTCTACTGTCTCAAGATGAAAAACTCCTTATGTACATGGTGCACCTTGTATATATTGTCAAAAAAAGAAAAGAAATGCAAAATCTCCAAAAGTGGACAAGCCTGATAGAAAAGTAAAATGCATGTCGGAGTGTATATACAAGTAAAAAAAAGAATAAGAGCTTCAAAGTCAAATATTTGTAGGCTTGCAGCGGGTGACATGGCTACACTGGTCATGCATCCAAGGATAGGTAACTACATTGGTTACTATCCATTCTCTTCTCCATCCCCTCTTCTTGAGGTGGTTGTACTTGAACTTAGAATGGAATATCCCCACTCCTCGAGGAAACAATTGCCAGACCGGGGGATTAGTGTTACCTTATTGAGAGAGGTTGTTTCTTTGCTACTTTTGAGATGAGTGGCTATATTTCACTTACACCATACAAGTAAGAACACATAGTTATAAGAATTTGTATATGTAGACTTGTTCTGATCTGGCTGTTGAGGAGACCTGAATTGGAGTCTTATGGAACTTAGAGGTTGTTAGGTTTTAAATCCATTTCCCATTAAGGTTCCGACACACCAATAATCCAAAGGTCCGACAGAGCTCCACACTACATTTGTATGAAGATAAGTTTTAAAGTCAATGTTGTTCTAAATTCTTTCCTTTTTCTTTTCTTTATTTTTGTTTTCACTTATTTTCCAAATAAGTGTTTGCTAAGGGACTAGCAAAGGTAAAGTATAGGGGAATGATGAATCCACGATTCATCGCCTTTATTCTTTTATTTTAGCCTCATTTCATTAGTCAAACACCTGTAAATACCCACTAATTGCATGAAATTATCATTTTACATGCATTTGTTAAAATTTCATTTTTAACACGTTTTGTACATAAATAAAAAAATAAAGAAGAAAAGAAAAAGAAATTAAAGGATGTATTTATGCAATAAATGCAGACTGACCCGAACCCTAAGAGAAGGTCAAGAGTTGACCAGATCGACCAGGTTTAAAATAGGGGGAGATATGGTCTTATGTCAAAATCCAAAAATAATTTGTACATAAATGCCTTGTATATTTGTATAAAACTTGTACTGTTTTATTTCTACATAATTTGAACTCAAATTATTTTTTTTTGTAAAAAAAGTTGTTAATAAAAATGTGTTGTAAATAATAAAAATAATTGTAAAAAAAATAATGTACATATTGCAAATAATCACACCAGAAAAAGCTGCAAAGCGTTAATTGAAACACCAATTCCGGCTCCATATGAGCTCAAATTGAAACAAAATCATTTCCATTAAACTTTAAATTAAATTATCTTTCAAATGGTTGTAGTTACATATATTTTGGAGTTATGATTGAAAAGTCAGTTTTCTGGGGTGTTTTGTGCAGTTTCACAACTTTTTGTTGTACATATTTAGTAATATATATTTTTGTGTACATAATTGTAAATATTTTTATTAAAAATAAAAAAAGAAATGTAAATAAAAAATTAAAAAAGATATAAAAATTATTTCCTTATTTGTACATGTGTATATTGTATTATATGTACATAATATTTGTATACAACTAACTTCCATATATAAAAACTCAAAAAATTAAAATATCTAACATTAATTAATTGATTTAAATTTATTACGAAATTTAGATTTAATTATTTAATTATTTAATTTATTCTTTTATATGAATTGAAAACTTACCATGTATATTAGATTTGATTCTTTACCTTTAATGACCACCATTATTGTGGTTAATTGATTTCCATTATTTACTTAATTTATTTAATTTATTTAATTTTGAATTTCGAAATTAATTAATTTATTCATTTCATTAATTATTTTATTAATTTCAACAATAAAAACCTTCCCTATTTGTAGATACTTTCCATTTTTATTTTTGTCTTCTTTTTAATGAGTTCCTCCTCCCTCATTTCCTCTTGACCAATCTTTGGTGGATAGGAGCCCAATCTTCGAGTGACGTCTTGTTGAAGAAGGGTGCCTAGCCTTCGAGCCGTCCGATGACAGCGTGTCACCCCTCATTGAGGCCATCACGGCATTTTCGACCCCAAGGTGAGATCCAATTTTATTTCTTGTCTTTTTAACGTAGATAAATCGTTGGTTTATTTTCTGCTTAGACATAGTTAATCTTTAGATCTTAAAAAATCACAAAAAATCCCGCCACATATTTTGCGATCCAACATTGATTTCTATATCATTTTCTCGATCTCTATATATTTTTGTTCTACCTCGCATAACTTATCAACTCCGACCACGCACGGTGGTCGGAGATACAGATCTCTTTCCATCTCACCGAGATCCTCCCATTCACACATTCCATTTTTTGTGTGTAAATAAAAAAACATAAAATTATTTTTCTCGTTTATCTCACATTTGTTTTTGCAGCAAGAAATTTAAAAAAAGAGAGAAATATTTTTTTATTTTTCGTCTCTCTCTAACCTTTGTTTTGAAGGAGAACTAAAAAAATAAAAAAACTTAAAAAACATTTATTTTCCTGTTTATTTCTGTCGATTCAAAACAATAAATTAAAAAAAAAATTACAACCTTTTGTTTACAAATCAAAGAATAAGAAAACAAAAAAATCTGAAGTTGCCGCCACGTCCCCAGCGCAACTGCCTCCTCACGCAACTGCGCCTCTGCCCTCGCGCCAACGGCGCCACTCCGCCGTCCCTCCTCCGTAGGCGCCCTCCCGCCCACCGCACGATGGCCCCCTCTCTCCTCCGTGACTACATCCAACCTGCAACCATCCTTCGCCCAAGCGCCTGTCACCCCCCATGCGCGAGCTGCCCTCCGTCATGCCGACTCCGCTCTCTGCTCCAGACTCGCACCGATGATGCCCGCGCGCACCATCCCGGGCTCTGCCCCTGCCGCACTTTCCACTCTCGGCCGCACCGCCCCGTTAGAGCTCCCCCGTGGCCCCAGCGCGCCTCGCTCTCCTTCCTTTGCGCAGTGCCGCCCGAAGCCGCGACTCCAACCTCCCACCGACTCGCTGCTGCCCACTCTTGGAGCCGACACCCCACTCCGTGTCACGCACCACGCCCTTGCCGATCCAGTCTGCTTTGACGTCGCCCCGCGTGTGAAGATATAAAGAAGAAGCGGCGACAGCGGGTGCCCCTCTTGCCCCCATATTGATATCGAAGCATGAAAAGAACCCTAGGGGATTTTGAAAATAAAGAAATCAGGTAAATTGCAAACACCCCCTTGAAGGTATTCATAATTTCAAAGACACCCTATGCTCTAGAAGGTCATATGCGTGGCACATGTTTAGTGGTTTGATGAATCCGCGATTCATCATCGCAATATCTTGATCTTAGAAAAATCCCTAAGTAAAGTCTCAAATAAATGAACATAAAATATTTAAATTAACAAAATGACTCTTGTAAATAAAATAAATTAATTATTGTATATTAGATTGTACAAAATAAATTACCCATAAAAAGCCACAAAATTAAAGGAGTTTTTCACATGTAAATAGCCCAAAACATCATATATTTTTAATAATTTCATTTCAACTCCTTTTTGCCTAATTCTTTCTCTAACTTGTTTATAAAAATGTACATAAAAATACAAAAATACAAAATAAATTTTACCTTAAATAAATGCTCCTAGATCCCAAAGAGAAAAAGCCGTAAAGTCCAACTTCCAAGCCAAATTCCCGCTCCGTCTGAACTCTAAATTCACCAAACTCACTTTTAAAGTTCAAGTTAGAAAATTATCTATCCAATGGAAATGGTTTCATTAAAATCGGAGCTCATTTGCAAAAGTTGGGTTTTGGGACCTAGATGTACATTGTATATTATGTATATATTCATTCTTTATTCATTTTTTTATTTTATCTTTCCTAATTATTAAAAATATTAAAAAATTATGGTTGTGTTGTATTTTGATTATACTATTTTACTGTATTTTTCTGTTGTAAATATCTCTTATTAAAAAGACAAAAAAAATAAAAATTAGAAAAGTAAATAAAAAATTGTACATGGTGTTTTGTCTTCTTTTATAAATTCTCCATTATTTCTCTTCTCTGTTTATTTTATTGTATTTAAAGTAGCCTACTTTATTTATTTATTTATTATTTAATTTCTATTCTCTACAATAACCACCAATTCAACTCCATTATTCCACCATTTTTTCCAACTTCCCATTCAACTCCATTAATAATACAACCTCCCATTCAACTCCAATATCTTAATAGCTTCTCATGTCATCCTCTTTATATACATGTCATTCTCCTCATTTTTGCCTTTGATCCATCTTTATGTGAGGAGAGCCAAGTTCCCATAGTTGAATCGGTGACAGTGACGCAACCGCGGTCGAGCGACGACGGCCCTCTCTCCGGTGAGATCCGTTGGCTTTTTGGCCAACATCGCAGCCGCAACCGCACGCTGCTCGAGCTGATCGCACGTCGGCGATTTGAGCGAAGATCGTGCTCTCGTGAGCACATCATAGGCGATCGTCTCCATCGTAGGTAAATTATCTTCTCATTTTATCATCTTGTTACTTTTACAATTTTTTTAGCACACCACATATCATCCCTTCCACCACCACCATCACACCATCATTTTTTTCAATTTGTTTAGTTCATCATTATCAACACCACCAACCCATTGTCACCCTCCTTTTTGTGTACATATTTTTTGTTTAAAGAAAATGAAAAAAAATAAAAAAAATTTAAAACAAAAAAAGTCTTTTATTACAGCAGAAAAAGAAAAAAAAGAAAAAAAACTACACGCAGCAGCGGTGGGGGGAAGTTCCCACCGCCGCCGCCCAACCATCGCCGGCCCTGTGACAGCTAGCGGCTGCCGCCGCTCCCGCGGCTCCGCGCCGCCCAGCCTTCCCTCCGCTGGGGACCCCCGTGCGCGGCCGCCGCGCCTCCCGTCGGTGCTCCTCCGCAGAGGAGCTACAGCCACTGTCGCCGCCTCCACATCGGCCTCCTCTGCTGACTCCTCCCTCCTTCGCCGGTCGCGATCACCGCCCCTCCACCGTGAGGCTACGCCACCGCCTCTTCGCGGTCGCGCGCCCGCCGTTGCCCCCTTCCCCGTTGGGTTCGTCCAGAGAAGGAAGAAGGTCCATTTGCTTTTAATTTTTTATTGTGAAATTTGCATATTTTATTTCTCATGTTTCTGTAATTACAAAATCGTCCATGTACATAAGTTGCATTGTATTTTTAGTTTTTGTAATTGCAAGGATACCCCTGTGTTCGTACTTTAATTTGGACCTCATTTATGCATCTTTTTATTCAATGAAAAATGGTTTGATGTTGAGCAACTAATTCTCTACCTTTTGGATATTTATTTGTATTTTTGTGAGTTATTGTGAATTAATTAAAATTGTCAAACTAAAATTCTACATATTTTACCCAATTAGTGCTCTTAAAATCATATCTAACTCACGGTTGCTCCAAAAATTCCAAAAAAATTAGATATGTTGCTTCGATATGTGATTGAGATACTGCCCAAATTTCAATCAAAATGGAGTGATATTGTGCCTGAAATAAATTGTAGAGTGTTTTTAGTATTTGATTTTTAATTATCCACGTACATCATTTTTGCGAAATTTCAAGTCTCCTGGATTCTATATAGAAATACCTTTTTAGGATAATTCGCATTCTGATTAATTTGACATTGTGGATTTATTACAAATTATTTACTCACTGTCACTCTATTTTTACTAAAAAATCCATAAAAAATTCATAACTTGTCAAAAAATTCCAAAAAAATACTGTAGCTTCCATGCAACATGTTTATATTTCATTAAATTTTTCATAATTGTTGCTTTATGTTTGTGTGAGAAATTACGAAAAAAACCATAAAAAGTGTGTATTTTTCATTGTTGCATTTTAACCCCTAAAATTCTAAAAAAAATGTGTTTTGCATTCATCTCTGGATTAAGATTATAGAAAAAATACGAATTGGCTAAATTGGACTTCTTTTCCATTAAAATTAATTTGGCCTGGTTTGTGTTTTCTAAGTATCATAATTCACCCGCATTTGCATTTGCATTTGTTCTTGCATTAAAAAATTCTAAAAAGATACCACTTGGAAATCTAAAATCTTCATTTTCAAATTAAACCCAAGTTGTTCCTTTGCCTCCCAGTGTTCGACCCTGGACTTGCCCGGGATATAAATTAAAGCCGAGACACTCTTCAAAGAGATCTTCTCTCGGTTCTGACCGAATCGCTAAGTACACGTATTACAACGAATACCAATTAATCATCGTATCAAGCGGCTCGTCAGATGGCGCCGTTGCCGGGGAGGTAAATGACATAGGGACTAATTTAAAATTTTGGATTTAGATTTCACTTACTCGGGTAGTCTGACCCCCGAGCCACTTGTATTTATTCCATTTTTTGCAATTATTTCTCTTCATATTTTTGTATATATCTTGTTGTTTATCTTTCTAATATAAATCTCATTTTCTTTGCGAGGGCCTGATGGACTTGGAGTGCATCGGAGGTCGACAGACGCGACGCGTGCCGACTGCTGAAGAGCTGGGAGAATTTATTTATTTCGAGAGAGCTTTTGTAAATTTTTTTAATTATTTAGCTTGCTCATTTACAACGGCTCTTGTTTGAGAGCTCGCGCATGTAAAAAAAGACTTGGACATTATTTGTGGTGTGTCGAGACCTGTTTCACTCTCCAGTGAGGGTGGGGTCTCGACTTGAGTGGCGAACTTAAGGATTAGGCACACGGTAGTATAGCATCAAAATTGATTGTGCCCATCGTAAATTAGGCCACACATATCTTAGAAGATTCACTTATCTCATAAGATTCATAATGAGACGCGTATAGACACGTACTACTTAGCTCAAAATCAAATCAATTCTTCCTCGCTAATAGTATACTGTTTAGGTGCGGTTTTCTCGATCTGCATGCATTTAGTGTAATATTTACAAATTCAGTTTTGCATAACGCATGGAGAGTGCTAGGATTCACTGTAAGTATAACTTCTTCTGAGCATGCATCATAGTTTCTCGCTTGCATTCTGATTTCCGATTCCGTTCTTGTTTTACAACTTAAGGTCAAAAAGGAAATTGGGACTGAACGGTAGACGTGCTTGTGTGTTCATATAAATTTCAAGTGATAACTTAACTCTAAAATTGGGATTGAATTGAGCAGGTCATTTAATTAATTGGAATAAAAAGAACCCTTGTTCTCGGGTGCATAAAGCCCTCAATGTTTGTTTTACTTGCAAGTGAGAGAGAGACGACCTTGATAACGGCCTCAGACCACGAGGGTCACCATGAATAAATAATACAGAGGTGTCGCTGAGGCGACCGCTCGCAGAATATGGGGGTTGATCAGCAATTAACCCACAACAACATAATACAACAATCAAGCTTAAAAATAAATGTGAATTAATTTTTATTTACTCTACCATAAAATGTATAGGGAACAAGCATGTAGAGGTCGAACCACAGAGAGCAATACAAAATGCATGAGCCTTCAGGTGCGAATGAGTCATCCTTGTGAGAAGTGGGTTTTAATTAATTGAATATACATATCTGTGTTTTTTTTATTATTATTTTTTGTTTGTTTATATATATATAGATAATAATAATATAATTAGATAATATATATATATATATATTTTTTCTTTTCAGGAAAGACTTATATATACATTAAGGGGTACTAAAGTATTTTACAAAAATGCTTAAAAATAGTCAAAAATTAACAGAGAGTCTTTTTACGCTTTTCATCAATTTTTTACTGTTTTTGTGATTTTTGTGCATTTTTTTAGCATATTTTTAGTATTTTTAAATAGCTACATAATAGCAAACAGTGGAATAAGGTCTGGCTGCAATAAAACGAACATTAAAAATAGTTACAAGCCTCAAAATTTTTCCACACTATTTTTCTAATGAAGATAATAAAATATAGCATAAACAGGGCCTGGGTTTATATTTTTCTGATTTTTCTTTTATTTTCAATATTTTTTTGAAGTTTTTGGGTATTTTTACATTTTTAAGGTTTTCCTTTTGAGATTTTTAGGGATTTTTGGATTGACACTAGAATAGGACAAAATACACCAAAGGGATTTTTTTTAGAATTTTTCAAGGCATTTTGATATTTTTCTTGGGATTTTATACTCTAAACAGTGAATAAAAGACATGTTTTTGATTTTTAATAAATACAAAAAGGCCATAAAATGACAAACTAAAAATATAGCGTGCAAACACATCCGATCAGTAGCCTAAGTCTATTTTTCCAAGATTTTCCAAGACAAACATTCAAAAATTAAATGGCCTGGCAGGGGTGTTTCTGCAAATAAAATAGTTCACAGGGGCATACATGCAAAAATCACAGTAAAAATACACTTTAATTTTTATTTTCAAGACCATTTAATAATTACAGGGACCCGGAGGGACTTAGCTGCAAAATTTCACGCGCCTCACGTGGTTGCTGCACGTGAGGCGCGGAAGGACTAAAGTGCAAATATGAAAACATCGGGGGTCCTTTTGCAAACTAAACATTTTATTTACAACGGTGACTTTTATTTTTGGCATTAAACCGTAATACAAAAAGCGAGGGGGGTGGATGTGAAATTTACCCCTAATACAAACGTGGCATCCGACGGATCTGCTCCTCTTACTTGCCACGCGTCGTCTCCTGGACGCCCGATGACGCTTCGCCGATGAAGCGCTGAGATTAGATCAGTCCCGCTGATCTAACGGTGGGTACGATGCTCCATCGGACGGTTCCTGTTAAAACTGGGGCAGCTCTCCTGATCCGACGGCGCTGAAGCCCCCTGGAAGAACGGGGAAGAAGCTCGGAGCTGGCGAGCTTGGATCGAAGAGCTTGGGCTCCTCCAGGGTTCTCCGGCGAGTCTGAAGTGTTCTGAAGGTGGCTGGAAGCGTCCCGCGTCGATTGATGGCGTTTTCATGGTTCCTGGGGGTCCGAGTCGATGAAGCGAGGTCGGAGAAGAAAAGGGCCCCCAGGAACCTCTTCCCGGATCCGTGCGAGTCCAGTTGGGCTCGATTCTTCGAAGTACCTGCACAGGAAGCACCGCGGGCGAGAGAGCTTGCTCCTCGACCCGGGGTTTTGAAGCTACGATGCACAATGGAGATGGGCGGAGGGGCTCCGGCGAACGGCAGAGGGGGAGCCCCGATTCGCCTGGACCTAGGGTCCTGGGTTGAACAACTGCGCGAAATGGATGAAGAAAGCGTCGAGGAACGAGATGAGATGCTTGGGGCGGTCGGATACGGTCGAAACAAGGGTGGAGAATTCGCCGGAGCGGAGCTCCGGCGAACTTCGAATTGTGATTTTTAAACTACAGACATTAATTAAAACCTAATCTAACGACTGGAATGAAAAGCTAACATCGAAGGCTAACTAAAGATGCATAGAAAGAGCCACTCTTAAACCTGGGGGCCTCCAGGGAGTAGGGCGGACGCCGGAGCTCCGCCGCGTCAAAATCTCCTTCCTCCGGCCGAGTCACGGCGCTGGGCTGCTCCCCCTGTCACAAGGAACAATCCAGGAACGAGATCTGGGCTTTAGGTTGGAATAAAAATGGCCAAAATGAGGAAGGAGGCGGAGCTTGTTATTTATAAACATTGGCGAGTGGCCTTATTGACCGGCGATTATTGCATGATCTAAAGAGTATTAGGTTGACCTAAGGAATCGACGGGCATCATGGATGATTAGGGAGTGATTCTTGCGAAGAAAGTATCTTCGATTGATGGATGGTATGCCCGGGAAAAAAAGGGAGAAGACGGGCGAAGAGATGGGTTGCGTCACATCGGGCGGCTGGAGGTCAAGTTGACTGGAGTCAACTCGCAGAGGGACCTGATTGGTCCACCTCAGCCGCTAAAGGACAAAACAGAAGCCCTGATGGAAGATTGATTTATTTGACGCCCTAAATGATTTTATTAATTTTTTCTTATAAAATAAAAAATGTGTATTATTTCATCTAGTATTTATTTATGATTTTTATTGAATTTTTCGAGGTGTTTTATTATAGTTTCATTTGAATAATATGTATATGTGTGTATTTACATGTATTTTTATGTATTTTATTTTTAATTTGTTTATTTTCTTTTATTATTTTCTTGGCTTATTTTATAAATTTATAATTTATTTTTGTGAGTATAAAGATATTTTTGTTTGATTTTTATAAGTTTATTTGTATTTTTAAATAAATAGATATAGGTGTGTGTAGGCATACTTATAGGTGTTTTATCTGTATATTTTATATACTTAATTTATTTATTGCATTTTCTTGATTTGTATTTTGGTTTTGTATTTTTAATGAGGTATGCATAATGTATATACTATTGTAAAAATATAAACAATAAAGGAATCAATGCATCAAATCCTTTTCATTTGTATATAGGTGTATAATATAGGTATTTGGTCTATGAATTTTGTATACCTATTTTATTAAATTATTTTTGGTTTTCTTCTATTTTTAATATGTATGTGCATTATATACATTATTTACAAAATTCTAAAAATATGAATTTGTACAAATACTGAATAAAATGAATATTTTAATCGGCCCTATATACAAGAAGGGCCCAAAACCTAACTTCTGCATATGGACTCCAAAAATTATGAAACAAATTTTATAAAATAGTTCATGAAATGCTATATACAATTAAAGGTGAGTTTGGGTGATTTGGAGTTTTTATTTGCAAGATATGGGTCTGTGAAGTTGAGATTTTGGCTTTTTATTCTGTGTATAAAATGTACACTGGGTATTATTTTTACAAAAACTCAATTTTGTATTTTTATTCACATTATTATCTACAACTTTCATGTACAAAGTTTCTTCATTTGTTGAATGTACAATATAGGTGCCAAAAATGCATAAATGAATGGATGAATAAATGAGGTATTTATTATACTGTCGGCCCTTATCTCCCCCTACTTTATTCCTTGTCGACCAATTCCATGCTGGCCTTGGTCTCGGGGTTAGGGTCATAAAATACTTGCAATATTTTATTCCTTTTTCTTTTCTTCTCTTTATTCTATAATTTTGGCATTAAAAACCTTATTTAATGTACAATAAATACAAGAAACAATGAATGCTATTATATACAAATTAATGCTATTTACATGCATTTGCTGGGGTTTTTAAGGCCAAAAAGATAGAATAAAGGTGATGAAATGGAGATTCATCACCCCCCTATACTTGCCTTTGCTAGTCCCTAGCAAATACTTATGCAATACGTGCAAAAAGAATAAAGAAAAGAAAAAGGAAAATGAAAGAAATATAGAGTGAATCGGGATGCTTTCAGTGCAATGCATGTCCTTACAAAATCTGAATTTGGAGCTCCTGTCAGACCTTGGGTGTGAAGGTGTGTGGAACCTAGTCGGGAACCAGCTCTAAAATACAACAGCCTTCGATAGTCACAGAACTCGGTTCAACCCACCTCAACAGCCGGGTCAGAACCAGTCTACATCATACGCAAACCCTTATAATCGTGAAGCTGACTTGTACGGTGTAAGTGATAATGGCTCTCCCCAACTGAAATGATAAAGGAACTGACTTCTCCAGAATGACAACCCAATGATTCCCCAATCCAACAGCTCTTTCCTCGAGGAGCAGGGTATTCCCTTCTAAGTTCAAGTGGCAACCAGCTCGAGAGGAGGGGGTGAAGAGAAGAATGGACGGTAGCCAGTGTAGCTACCTATCCCGGGATGCAAGACCAGTGTAGTCAAGTCATCCAGCTGCAGGCTTACATATTTGACTTTGGAGCTCAAGCTTGCTTATTGACTGTACATACTTTGCAGGCATTGTATTTTTTGTACAGGCCTGACCATTTTTTTTTCAACATCCTATTCACAGCAGCATTTACATAAGGAGTTTTTCCTCTTGAGCCAGTAGACTATCCCTCTTTTGAAGCTTTATCGCAACCCACAATCTCCTGTCGTTAGACCTCATTGCTATTGGATCCGGTTGGGGTGCACTTCCCTCCCTAGACGAGGACGAGTGCTTCCACCCGTGTGCGTCTCAGACTGGCAAATCCAACCCCCTCACCACTCCAACTGAGTTGAGCCAAGTGAAAGGTGCAGGTGTCCAAGTTAGATCACGGTCAGCAAGAGTCATACGTGTGTCTCGAAAAGTTCTAGTTAGTCCACTGAGGTGACTTGAACCCAGCCCTGATTTCTCAAAGAATTAAGTCTGCATAGACCTGAAGTACCTTAAACCGAGTTCCCATAAGGTTCCAGTGCAATTAGGTGCGGTAAGGTCTAACCGAGCTCCAATTTGAGACTTTCTTAGACTGATTCAATCATCAAGCTTCACTCAAAAAGAATATGAATGGTATGCTTATGATATGCACAATGAATGATGCAATTTTTCACAAAAATTTGAAAGGATCAAAGAACGTTTTTACAAAAAGAATTTCTGCGCAGGAAGTACGAACTGAGAATATTCAAAAAGTATATACACTTATTTACACAGGCGTGCTGCTTTATTTACAAAATCTAGGAATTTTTAGCAACTTTACAGGTGTGAATGAAATAGTTTATTTGGGTATGTACAGAAAGAATTGTATGTGTCTTGTTTCTGGTTTACTAGTATTTGCAATGGTGTTCTTATTAGCTTTTGAAAATAAGTTTGCAAACTATAGTACACGATAATTTTTGCAATCATTTACACATACTTGAAATCATTTTTGCAAAGATTTTTCACGCTATATGTATATATACAATTTCCACAATAATTTTGACAAGCATTTTTCAAAACATTTGCACATAGGTTTTTGAAATCCTTTCTTTCACACAAAGAAAAGTTTTGCAATCAACACAGCTTCACACATTTGAGATCATTTCACATCAAATTTTTCAAAACTGGTCACACTATTTTTCAAATCATACTGTATAGGTATCTGATTTATTAATCAGTAGATACAAAAGAAGAAAAATTGTATTTGATGTACAATATGGTTTTGGTTCTTATAAACTTTATTTGGCTTATTCCTTATTTACAAATGAGAGATTTTTGTGCGGATTCCTCAGACTTATTCGAGAATTATTTTCACAGGGGTTTTTGAAAACTCTAGTCCAAAATAATTTTGCAACATGTACACGCATTTGAAAATCCTTTTACAAAAGTTTTACACATCATAGATAGATTTTTCAAAACCACTTTGACAATCAAACTTTCACAATCATTTGTACACTAATTTTCACACATTTTGCTTTCACTCAAAGAAAATAAGTTTTACACACAAAACTAATTTTTCAAACGTTGAATACTTGTACACGCTGTTTTCAAACAAATTTCACAAGATTTTTCAAAGGAAAATGTTTCGTACAAAACACTTTTCTGACTCAATAGTCAGTACAATTACAATGAGTCTGAGGAACTCACAATCATCTTTCATTATTGTAAAGCTACTTTTTATATTTTATTTTATGTTGTAGTGATATTTTATTTTTCAGTATGAGTTATGGCTTTTAGTATATACATGGTATATACGACCCCCCTATACTTAGCTTGAGCTATGTCCTCATAGATCGAAAGGAAAAAGCAAAGACATAACTCGTACGGAGTATAGACAGATCTAAAGAATAAGTATGGATGAAATGAATGAATGAGAAGTTGACCGTCCCCCCTATACTTAGGATCAAATAATCCGAAGTATAGCAGACTGTACAAAAAGCAGGGAGGGTCAAGGGTGGGAATATACCGATCGTGCTCAGATTGTCTCCCCCTATACTTAGGGTAAGATACTCCTAAGTATAGACAAGAAGAGGAGACAATGGAGAAGATCGAACCGAAATAAAAAACTCTAGGTGCACATCCCCCTATACTTAGGACAAAGTACGTCCTAAGTATAGAAAACTGTCTACAACGGCGGCACCTTTTAGATAGAAAAAGAAAATAGAAGAGGAAAAGAAGAAAAGAAGAAAAGAAGAAAATCAGAGAAATAGTGGTTGGAGTACATCGTCCGAATCTTTTGGTGCTGCAGGTGATGTGGAGATGTCATCGTGGTGCACTAGTTGAATAGAGTCAACAATGGCCAAGAATGCATCGGGTTCCAAGTAAGGCTTCAGTAGTTGGCCGTTGACGATGAAGGGCTGTGCGTCAGGGGACAATTCTGATATCGCAATGCTTCCGTTGTCACGCACTTCACATACTCGGAATGGCCATGTCCACTTACTTTTTAATTTACCTGGGAATATCCGTAACTTTGCATCAAACAACCACACTTTCTGCCCAACGTCGAAGGTCTTTCATCTGATGTGCCGGTCATTCCAGCGTTTCACCTTCTCCTTGTACATCAAGGTGTTATCGTATGCGCAGTCTCGGAATTCCAAGAGCCTGTTCAGATCGTCTTTTCTCTTCTGACCACTTTTTCGTGAGTCCAAGTTACAATTACTAATTGCCCAAAGAGATTTGTGAATTAATTCCACGGGCAGATGGCATGGTTTTCCATATACAAGACGGTAGGGCGACATGCCCAAGGGAGACTTGTAGGCCGTACGGTAAGCCCAGAGAGCTGAGTCCAAGAGTTGAGACCAGTCTTTTCTGTTTGGCCTAACAAGTTTCTGCAATATGGTCTTGATTTCTCTATTGGATAACTCCGCCATGCCATTGGTCTGCGGATGATAAGGAGATGCGACACGGTGATCGATGCCGTACTCCTTCGTTAACTTCTTGACCTCTTTGTTGATGAAGTGACTACCCCCGTCTGATATGAGAATCTTTGGTATCCCAAACCGCGAAATGATGTTCTTTTTCAAAAATTGGCAAACGGTTTTGCTGTCGGCGGCTCGGGTGGGAATTGCTTCAACCCATCGACTCAGCAAGAAGGATGTGCTCAAAACCTTGACTGTTAGGGAAAGGTCCCATGAAGTCAATGCCCCATGCGTCGAAAACATCTGCTATCTGAATGATTTTCAGAGGCATTGAGTCTTTGGCAGTGAGTGTCCCTTTCAGTCGCTGACAGTCAATACATCTTTTAACAAATTCTGCTGCATCCTTAAATAAAGTGGGCCACCAGAGGCCACACTGCAATACCTTTGCTGCCGTACGATCTCCAGAGTGATGTCCACCAGATTCGAGCGAATGACAGTGCTCGAGGACACTAGATTGCTCCGTTTGAGGAATGCACCTGCGCCAAATACAATCTGCTCCTTCTCTGAATAGAAGGGGATCTTCCCACTGGTAAAAGCGGATGGTCGACATGAATTTGTTTTTCTGGTTCTTCGTCCAATCCGACGGTATTACCCCAGAGGCAAGGTAATTGACAATGTCAGCATACCAAGGGAGAGCATCCACGGCTAAGATAGCTTCGTCAGGGAAGGTTTCTGTGATAGGGGCATTGCTCATAAGAGGCTCATGCTCCTCAATTCTAGATAGGTGATCTGCTACCACATTCTGAACTCCAGGTTTGTCCTTAATTTCCAGATCGAATTCCTGGAGGAGAAGGATCCAACGAATCAGTCTGGGCTTGGCATCCTTCTTCTGCTGTAGGTACCGGATAGCAGAGTGGTCTGTGAAAATTGTGACTTTTGACCCTAACAGATAGGATCTGAACTTCTCTAAGGCGAAAACCACAGCTAGCAATTCTTTCTCTGTTACAGTATAATTTCTTTGGGCTTCATCTAATGTTCTGCTGTCATAGTGAATGGCATAGGGCGCCTTGTCTTTCCTCTGCCCTAGAACGGCTCCGACTGCAAAATCTGACGCATCGGTCATTATCTCAAATGGGAGAGTCCAGTCGGGAGGCTGTAAGATTGGAGCCTGAGTGATGAGCTCCTTCAACTGGTTGAAAGCAAGGAGAACTGGTTGATCAACGATGAACTCGGTTTCCTTGCACAGAAGTTCGGTCAGAGGTCGGGCAATGCGGCTGAAATCCTTGATGAATCGCCTGTAAAATCCCACATGCCCCAGGAATGACCTCACATTCTTAACTGACTGAGGTGGTTGAAGATTGGAAATGACATCCACCTTTGCTGGGTCGACTTCCATGCCACGTTTGGAAACGACGTGGCCCAGCACAATACCCTCTGTGACCATAAAGTGGCTCTTTTCCCATGAGAGCACTAAATTGACTTCCTGGCATTTCTGAAGCACTCTGTCTAGGTGCTCGAGGCAAGAATCGAAACTATCACCATAGACAGAGAAATCATCCATGAACACCTCGAGAAAATTGCCTACCATCTCGGCAAATACAGCTAGCATGCATCTTTGGAAGGTTGCGGGTGCATTGCATAATCCAAAGGGCATCCTCTTGAAGGCGTAGGTACCGAACGGGCAAGTGAAGGTAGTCTTCTCTTGATCCTCAGGGGTGACACTTGGTTGTACCCGGAGTACCCATCCAAGAGCAGAAGAACTCCTTGCCTGCTAATCTCTCCAATACTTGATCAATAAATGGCAAGGGGAAGTGGTCCTTCTTGGTTGCTGCATTAAGACGGCGGTAGTCATCACACACCCGCCAGGAGGTTGGTACCCGAGTAGAAATTTCCTCTCCTTTATCATTTGTGACCACCGTAAGCCCGGATTTCTTGGGAACTACATGCAGGGGGCTTACCCATTTTGAATCGGAGATGGGATAGATGAAGCCTGCATCACACCATTTTGTGATTTCTTTCATGACCACATCCCGAAGGTTAGGGTTCAGCTTTCTCTGAAATTCACGGGACGGCTTGGCATCGTCTTCTAGATAGATATGGTGTGAGCACAGAGCTGGATTTATCCCTCGGAGGTCTGATACTGTGACGACCCTCCTCCCGAGGCCTTAGGTTACCCGTCAAACATGTCATTTGCACACTTAACAAGCTTAAGTTAATCTCATGCTTATGAAAAACCTGGGGAAATTTTTTTTTTTTTGCTTATGACATTCACTAGATTTATATTAATGCTAAACAAGCAACCACAAAGAAACTGGAAGCGGAAGAAGAGTGCACCAGAACTGAACCACAACAATGATATCCATTCATATTCATTTCATTCATTTCCATTTCATTCATATAACATACTGAATTCCACAACATCCAATATACATATACATATATCCCAAAATGAGGCTACAGAGGAGATCACAACATACAACTGTCTAATGAGCTCCAAAGGGGTATACCTGCTCTGAAAGTGTAGCAACAAAAAGAAACAACAATAGCCCCAAGTACGTCGGCTACTCGATCGCAGGGCCCTTGCCTGCCATAGTAGAAAAAGGGACAAAAGTATCTGTTACAAAGTTGTACGTACAAATTCTACGCAGTTCTACTAAGTATGGTAACAAAGCAAAGACTAGAACTACTAGAGAGACAAAAAGTAGCTGTAGTGGGTAACAAAAGAACTAGCAAGCATTTATAGGTTAATTTATTCTTTTTAAGTTGTTTACTTGCTTTTGGAAAGCTAACAAGAAGCACTCACTCTCGCTCACCACCACACCGTGTCTCCCTCGATCAATGGAACTAACCCAACAACAACTCAAGCCTAGAAGTAAGTCTGTGGTCTTGGTCCGGTTAGGACCTCGATATCCGGGTAGGACTTCAAAGTCCAGGTTGAACCTCACACTATGACTCTGAGGTATGATGTACGCCTCAGGGTTGGGGTGCCTCCGTAGGCATGCGATGGTACCTTGCATCCTAACTAAGTTCCCAACACTCCTTCTAGCTTGTTCTCTCGACTCATTGATCCTCGGTCGACACGTGTGATAGCTCGCTCACGAAGGTGTATGAAAGGAAACGTACTCACAACTCTCTCAACACCCAACCCTCGCTAGCCTCTACTAACAGAATTGTCGTCACTAGTCTCCTAGCAAAAAAGTCACTCATCTCTTACCCCATCACGAGGTCACAGCCTGGCGGAAAGGTAAGTGAAATCCTCAGTATCTACTAACCATTACCCTATCACCAGGACACCTGCATGGCGGAAAGGTAATAATGAAGTCATTAGTGTCTGCTAACCACTACCCCATCACCAGGGCACGCCTTAGCGGAAAGGTATTTATGGAACATCAATGTCTACAGATGAAACAACATCTTAACTGGCAAATGGTGAACTGTCACAATCTCTTAACCATTATTTCCTCGCTAGGTCACAGCCTAGCGGAAGCTACCTATGGGACATTGATGTCTGCTGGCCACTACCCCATCACCAGGGCACGCCTAAGCGGAAAGGTATTCATGGGACATCAATGTCAAATAAATTTTCAGCGGTGAAGAAACCCCCAAAGGGATTCGTCTGCTCTCGCCAATCCCAGTGGAAGTGTGGTCCACGGAAAGGCAGTGGTAGTACGACTACTACGCCACTAGAGGCAGGAAAACAAAGAAGAGGTAAGCCTGCCGGACCCGACTTCCTCTCCCGATACTCAACTCCCGGAGGAGAAAAGTACGTAAAAACCATACGAGCTCGTAAAGAAAAAACTGCAGAGAACCCCCAACCTAGGCTCTCTAAGAAAAACCAACGGGTCAGCGGAATGGTCTAGACAACTCGTGGATCCCAACGAACCGTAAAAACCGAGCCGGCTCGAAGAAAACACGTAAAAAGACTGGGATCCTAGACCCATGCTCTCAATGTCCGCTACCCAAGCCTGAGCGACCTCATCTCCTGCTCAGGTGAGGGTCACCGCGCCCTCGCACAGTCGGAGCACCATTCTCCATGACTGATCATATGTGACATCACCATTTCTTTTTCATGTTACTCCCTAAGCGTCTATGGTTTCTTTGATTTGTTTCACATCTACAAGTTATCGGTCCTTGTCCTGAACTTGTTCTATAAGAACCTCTATTGATCCAAGGTCGACGATACAGATCTGATACGATAGTCTCTCTCTAATTTCCTACTCAAGAACATCAATCTCATGATCCTGGCTATCTTATCGGAAACTTCTTTCCTTCCTACGCCCCAAAAGACTCGGAAAAACCTACAAGGATCGGGCTACTCCTTAGAGGAAGACTTGCTTCATGGCAAGTTCATATAGTCTTATTTTCCTGTATAGGTCTAACATTTAAAGGGGTATGTTCGAGAGTATCACATGCTCTAAACATGTATCTAATCCACTCATAGACCTATGTGTATAATAAGCATATGGTTGCAAACATAAGGAAAATTATCCTATCCTAATCCCTCTCCTAACTGGGATTAAATCACTAATTGATTTCCCATTTCAATATAGGGAAACAAGGGGACTTGGTGTTTTTAAAACTTATTAAAGGATGCCTAAAAGTTTGATTAAACATGCACTCTACAATGGAATTTGGTCACAGTTTTGTTCATGGACAGCAACCAAATTAGTCTCAAAATCTTCATCAAAACCAATCCAAATACATGGGTTTCATGTGTATTACATTCCCTAGATATCTATAGTCAAATCCACCAAAGGATGTCTAAGGTTATTGTCAAAATCATGTATGTTCTTAGTCTTAAGGCAACCATCTCCAATCTGAACATTCAGTGGAGATGTCATATAGGTAGTCAATAACTCCTCAAAAACTCTTCATTTTTCTAAAACAAACCCATGGATTAATGGTTGATATGAAAGAGTATATATTAACCAATAATTACACTCAAGGAAACATGAAGAAACTCCCCAAATACATCCTAAAACTCTAATCTAAAATGCATGGACAGATCTGGACATTCTATGTCATGTAGGATATAGGTAGTCAACAACTCTTCAAAACTCCTTATTTTTCTAAAACAACTCCATGGACTAAAGGTTAATATGAAAGAGTATATACCAAAAAGTAATTTCACTCAAGGAAACATGGAGAAACTCCTCAAATACATCTTAAAACACTAACTTAAAATTCATGGACAGATCTGGACACATTCAGTTACATGCATATGTCAACATCCAAAATATTTCTAATCACCTAAATTTTCAAATTTAAAACCAAGAATCATAAGCCAATTTATTGGGGTCATAATCAGTAAGTAAATCTACTCAAGGGAATTTAAAGAAGACTCCCAAATCATGCAAGTTATTGGCCAACATTTACAACAACAAATCTGAAAATTTCAGTGGACAGTCCATGTATAGCCTCTTTAAGATGTTATAATCACATGCAATTTCGTATTTAACCCCATGAATTTAAGTCTACCTTAATGGGGTATTAATCAACATATGATTCTACCCAAGAGAACCCAAGAAAGATCCCAAAATACATGTCCAACTTGGATTAAAAGGAAGACACACAGATTCTGGCCACAAGAAAAATTGTGCACATGAGTCTATTTTTCTCAATTTTTTTCAACCAAAAACCCCAAAACTAAGGCTTGAATTTAGATCTGGGATATAAGTGGTAAAAACTCTACATATGGAAGCAAGAGAAGGGCTAAATTTGTACCTCAAATCAAGCTTCAAAAGATTGAAGAAGAACTTCTCAAGAACAAGGTTGGGCTGTCTACACCTTGAGCTTAAAGGCTTGATTTTTCTTCTTCTTTGGCCTTTGATCTTACATGCAACACTTGATCCACATTCCTCTCTTCCACAGCTTTGATTTGAGCCCAAGAACTCGAAATTTGGTGGAGAAATGAAGGAGAAAACTAAGAAACAAGATGGAGCTCCATGGAATTTCGGCTATGGGGAAGAGAGCTCCAAGTTTTCAAGAAGAAGAAGATGAAGTGGAGATGAAGGGGTGGCGCCTATGGGTGCTTATACCCTTGGGAAAATTACATCATAAACCCCACCAACTCTTCCTATTTGCACATAAGGCCCACCTATGAATAGTAATCACATTACTAATCATACTTAGCCACTTAATCACCTCTAGCCACAATTCCACAATTAGCCACTAATGGCATCTTAATTTCCCATACTTAATCACAATTAAATTCTTAATTTTTAAAGCCAATCAAACTCACTAATTATTCATCATCTTGGATTTAATTGGTCATTAGAAATTAGGGATGTTACAGATACGCTCCAACCAAGTGCCTGCGGTTCTTTTCTAGAACCTCGAGAAGTCGAGATTCCTGATCCGGATTCAGTCTGCTGCTGATAATGACCGGATACATTTGTTCTTCACCCGCAAGGTAAGCATACTTCAGGCCTGCAGGAAGTGGCTTGAGTTCTGGTTTCAGTCTGTCCACTTTATCGGTCACTTCTGATACCATGCTGGTGGTGGGATGTACCTTGAGGCTGTTACCATCCTCATCAATCTGTTGAGATTCTGATAATGCACCGAACGGTTCTGCGGTAGGCTGATCATATTCAGTCTGGAGTGAATACTCAAGAAGATGCACCTGCATCTGGGAATCCGTCTCCCACAACTCCTCATAGCATATGCTGACCGTGCTTTCCAAGTCCTCCTCAAGAGTGAGGATTTCTCGGGTCCATGGATCGTCCAATGACAACTCTGAATCTCTGATCTCTGCAATAAAATCACAGTCTGCTTCTGATGCTGCTTGACTCTCATCAGTTGTGGCATTCTGCTCCTTGTTCATATTGATTGTGATTTGCTGGGTGTTCGAGCTGAAAGTGATCTTTCCAGACCCGTAATCAACCACGGCACCTGAAGTACGGAGAAATGGTCTGCCAAGGATGATAGGAGTCTGGAGCAGTGGTGCAGGCGAGTCCATATCAAGGACTACAAAGTCAGCTGGGAATTTCATCTCCTGCACGATAACTATCACGTCTTCCAACATACCTCGGGGCCGCTTGACGGATCGGTCAGCGAACTGAAGGATCATTCGTGTCTGCTTGAGCGGTCCCAGCCTGAATTCTTGCATTATGGACGAGGGCAGAAGGTTGATGGAAGAACCACTGTCAAGAAGAGTACGCTCGAAGACCTGGTCGAAAATCACACAACTGATCAGAGGTGCTCCTGTATCTTGCTTTTTCTGGGGGAGGTTGGTGATAGCTGCAACTGTGGCCATGGATAAGACGTGCTTTTCTACCTCTCGACGTCTGTTGTCTTGCGCTGGGCGACGCCTGTTAGTACATGCCTCTTTCAGTCCTTTCTTCACAGCTGGCATGTATTCCACGAACTTCAACAAGGGAATCTCAACAGTCAATTTATCCAAAATGTCCACGACACCTGGATCAGACAATGCATTTTTTCTTTTTGCAATTTTTTTGGATTTTTGTATTGCATGCGGAAAAGGAATATTCACATTACTGGCAGGAAAATTAGAGTTCTTATTTACATCAAAATCATCGCCCACAGAATGTTGTACATCCAGACTACAAAAAGGAGTACAAGGTGGATCTGAATATGCTGGTGCGGCTGGGCGATCAAAAAGGGTAGCATGGGCTCCATCGGCTGGCAAGGGATCAGCTGCTGCTGGCGGCTCCTCCAAGGCTGGTGCGACTTCGCTTCTGCTACAAGCTTCTTTTTGTTGTTTTTGTCTTTGCTGATTTTTTTGTATTTTTAGCTGAGGCTGATGACATGGCACGACGGCAGGACTGGCTTCTCCTTCCTCTTCCTCCTCACCCGCCCCTGGAGCTGGCACGGCTGATGCGGAAGATGACGATCCACCTGTTTCTTTATTCACCCCATATCTGGTAGCAGGCGGAGGCAAGGCCCTACCACTCCTGAGAGTAACAGCATTAGAATAAACAGTAATATCATTATCACACACGGACTGGACATCACATTCTACCTGCTCCTTCTTCTTGAAATTGTTGGGGTTGGCTTCGACCTGCGCCGGAATGGTAGTGCGAGTGGCGGTCAGGTCATCAAGCCGCTTGGTCATCTCCGCTAGCCCTTTAACAAGCTGGGCTAGACACTCCATGGTGGGATTAGCTGGGGGCACATCAGAAGATTCAGCATGCAGACCACGCTGCTGTTGGTTAGATGGGTGGGGAGGCTGCTGGTGGTGTTGCTGTGGTGGAGCAGGAAGTTGAAGTTGCTGGTAGGACGGAGGTGGATACTGCTGGTATGGTTGAGGCTGAGCAGCCGCATACTAGTGATACGGCTGTGGATGGCGGTACTGCGGCTGCTGGTAAGGAAAATTCTACCTCCATTGGTGTGCAAACTGGGGAGGCTGCTGGTGTTGTTGGTTAGGTTGAGAGGTTTGGCCAAAACGACCACCCTGAGGTTGGTGGTACTGCCGGTTGGCAAATTGCTGACCCTGGGGTTGTCCCTACGGACGGGTCGGCTGTGCATCA